>JASCZW010009322.1:0-43359 GCA_034211315.2 Aedes japonicus | reverse complement strand
ACACTCTTTCACGTAAATTTCTTGGTTGACAGTCCCGGAAGCTATGAACGATGCTGCTTTTCAAGCCACAGGTACAGATGGCTTGCCAAACCAGATATTTCTTTGCGAACTTTGACAGTTTCGTGTGCTTGAAAATATCTGCTACCTTTCCCTTCGCTTTTGCCGTATAAAACTCCTGTCCCGGAAGCTGCTTGTAGTCGGCTTTGACGTAGGTTTCGTCGTCCATTACCACGCAGTCAAACTTCGTCAGCATCGTCGTGTACAGCCTCCGGGATCGCGCTTTGGCCGTCGTATTTTGTTTATCATCGCGATTTGAGTCACTGCAACTTGCTTGTAAGTCGATAGTCCGGCTCGTTTTTGGCTCGATGCACGGTTGTAGACGATACACCCAGCTTATTTGCGGCATCTCGGAGAGATAGGTTAGGGTTTCGCTTGAAACTACCGGCAACTCTCTTTGTCGTCTCAGCGGCTTCCGGTTTTCGATTTCCCCCGATCCAGACTTCCTGGCTGTCGACAAACGTTCCCCAAACACTTTAATTACATTTGTAACGGTTGATTTGGCAACTTTTGGCGATTTTGCCAACTTTGCGTGCGAGTAGCTCGGATTTTCGCGATGCGCGAGCAAAATTTTGATACGCTGCTCTTCTTGCTTGGACGGCATTTTGACAACTGAAGAGTGAATTCCAAAATCAAAATAGGAGCAACATTCTACACACACACACCTTCAAAATGAGGGTGTTCAGGTTTTTAAATGCAAAATTGAAAGAAATACGTCAAGTTGATATTGACCAAATTTTGACCGTATCGCCCTTTACTGCAATGGATCTGGCATAAATTTCTGTTTCATTCCTGCACGGTCTCCGCATTTCGGAGAGCATTTGTGGCGCAGCCGATATGAAACAGCTTTCCTTCCCAACACTTGTGGCGTTGTTGGTCCCGTGACTACGTAAGTCGCTACACCAGCGCAGCAAATGGAGGATATCCAGAAAATGGAGATATCCAGAAGGTCAACTAGTGCTCGTATTCCGCACGAGTCATGGGTGATTTGCTAAAACGGCACACCTGCGTCGAAGCGATTGCATCGTGCGGCACTTTTTGGACGCCAGCGAGACCCGCACGCTCGTTCCGGCAGCTACAACATCTTGGCACTATTGGAGCAGCAATCAAGGCATCGAAAGAAAGCCCGGTTCCGGGCGGCCGACGACCCTGAGCGACAAGAAGCTCCAAGGGTGCTGCAGAGAGAAAACCGAGAAAAGTAGCTACATCGCCGCGGGCGCTTGGCCGGAGTGGTCGGTTCCACCGGTCAAACAGTGAAAAAGTACCCCGCAGCGAAGACATGAGACAGACATCGTCAAGGGAAGCGGGAAGTCGCAGTCCACTGGTTGCGGAGCTGCAGGCAATGAACGCGGCAGAGCAGCGGCTGGATAAGATGGTCAACTCGATTTACCCGTGGCGAATCGCGACGTGGCGGTGGTGATGGCCAGACTGCAGACCTATCGTCACCCTGGATGGCAACGACGCTGGCAGGGCACTTCGCCATTTTACTTCTCCCCAACGAAGGAAGTGAGCTCCAGGGAGGTGAAGTTCATTTCACACGCAAGTTCCCCAAGAAGGTGCTGCTGTGGCTGACAATCAGCAGAAGGGGATGTCAAATCCGCTCTTCTTTCGCTCGGACTGGCCGTGAACGGAGAAATTTATAGTACGAAATGCCTGCCGAGAGTCTGCGTCGTTCATCAAGAAATACCATAAGGGCGAAGACGTGGTGTTCTGGTCGGATCTGACGTCGGCCCACTACTCGAAGCGATCGTTTGAGGAAATGGAGCGGCTGAATATCGATGTGGTACCCAAGTCAGCGAACCCGTCCAGCGTCCCCCAGCTGCGTCCCATCCGAAATTTCTGGGCCAACCTGAAGCGTGAGATCTACTCAACAATTTTGTCGCGAACACTGAGGGGAGGAATGATAAATAAAACGAAGAAGAACTCAAAAACATGCCTACACGCATGTTTTCGTCCACCGTAGCGAATGTTCCGGTTAACTGCCGGAAGGCTAACTCGGAGGGCGATTGAATGTTTTGCAAGTAAGCTTTAAATAATTACCTTCCATGGAAATTTATCAAAAGCAATTATCTGTCTTAGCTGTTCTTTATCACCATCCGAAAGAAAACGTCCATTTTTTAATGCAAACGTTAGATAGGAACGCTGTATCGATGCAGCTGAAACACCTGACCACCGTGCCAGACATTGTCGATCGCCTCCTCGACGTCCAATAATGTCATGGCAGATGTATTTCCAACAGCGGACCTGTTCCACTTGAAGATATTAGTTACTCGCGTCAGTTGGTGGATGGTAAGAGTGACCTTTCCTGAACCCAAATTGTTCCTGCTGGAAGATGTTATTCTGGTTTGCGAAATACAGTAAACGGCTGAAGATCAGCTTTTCGAACAGCTTCGAGAAGGAGGACAATAGGCTGATATGGAGATAGCTTTTAGCGCTGGTAGGTTCTTTGACAGACTTGTGAGTACGGATTGTTTTGGCTATTTTCCTGCTAGACGAATTGTCGGTGCTCGAGAAGCTGAAGCTTCGATATCTGAGACAGAAAAATTAGTGGGTGTATCAGCACAACGATTTGCCCTATTATGGCTGATATTTAAAGGACGGTGAAATGGCGACAAATATAAGTGTGTATGGACGTAAAGGGTGATACGGTCAAAATTTGGTCAAGGGAAAACGCGTGTAAATCGGTGAAATCGTTTATTTAAAAAATCAAATTAAATTTCTTTTTCAAGTTCAATTAGTATAAAATTCAGGAAAAATATTCAGTTAGGCTTCCGCTTTTCCAAATCCGAATTGCCGGGCCTTACGCTTGACCCCTGCCATCAGATTTTGTACAGCCACCTTGTCCACCTTCTTCGCCGCAGAAAGCCAGTTTGCCTTGAACTGCTGCTCGTCCTTAGCAGTTTTTGGTCTTCTTTAGGTTCCGCTTGACAATAGCCGAGTATTTCTCAATTGGGCGGAGCTCTGGCGTGTTGGGAGGGTTCTTGTCGCTTGGGAACCACCTGCACGTTGTTGGCGGCGTACCACTCCATGGCCTTTTTACCGTAATGGCAAGATGCCAAATCCGGCCAAAACAGTACGGAACAACCGTGTTTCTTCAGGAAAGGCAGCAGACGTTTGTTCAAACACTCTTTCACGTAAATTTCTTGGTTGACAGTCCCGGAAGCTATGAAAATGCTGCTTTTCAAGCCACAGGTACAGATGGCTTGCCAAACCAGATATTTCTTTGCGAACTTTGACAGTTTCGTGTGCTTGAAAATATCTGCTACCTTTCCCCTTCCTTTTGCCGTATAAAACTCCTGTCCCGGAAGCTGCTTGTAGTCGGCTTTGACGTGGGTTTCGTCGTCCATTACCACGCAGTCAAACTTCGTCAGCATCGTCGTGTACAGCCTCCGGGATCGCGCCTGGCCGTCGTATTTTTGTTTATCATCGCGATTTGGAGTCACTACCTTCTTGTAAGTCGATAGTCCGGCTCGTTTTTGGCTCGATGCACGGTTGTAGACGATACACCCAGCTTATTTGCGGCATCTCGGAGAGATAGGTTAGGGTTTCGCTTGAAACTACCGGCAACTCTCTTTGTCGTCTCAGCGGCTTCCGGTTTTCGATTTCCCCCGATCCAGACTTCCTGGCTGTCGACAAACGTTCCCCAAACACTTTAATTACATTTGTAACGGTTGATTTGGCAACTTTTAGCGATTTTGCCAACTTTGCGTGCGAGTAGCTCGGATTTTCGCGATGCGCGAGCAAAATTTTGATACGCTGCTCTTCTTGCTTGGACGGCATTTTGACAACTGAAGAGTGAATTCCAAAATCAAAATAGGAGCAACATTCTACACACACACACCTTCAAAATGAGGGGTGTTCAGGTTTTAAATGCAAAATTGAAAGAAATACGTCAAGTTGATATTGACCAAATTTTGACCGTATCGCCCACTTTAATAAGAAATTAGAATGCCAGACAAAAAAAACTGAACTGTAATGATCGCAAGAACTAAGTGCTGTGAAAGCAACCGCGGCCTTAAATTTAACGCTGGGAGAGCCTTCGTTTCTGTTCAGGTTTGCATTGCTGCAAAGTACAAATCATGTGGACAGAAGCAAGTTGTATACTCGGATGAATCACATCGTCGTCAGCTGTGTTTCCGAACGGAATTTTTTCCGGGACGACAATGCGCCCCTTCATACTGCCACGGAATTCTCGTATGTCTTGGTATGAGAAACACACGGTGAAGAACTTCAGAAAGCATCTGCCGTGGCCAGCACAATCCTTCGGATTTGAGCAACCAATTTTTGTTGCGACATTCCTTTTTGATTAGCGCTGCCGGACTCGATTGGCGAACTCTTCCATCTTTGCCGGCGATAGTATCGACACGATCCGTCCAAGTGGCCTTTGAAATGGAGGGCAATTGTCACGCTTCAACAGCACTAGTTGACCCTTCTGGATATCCTCCATTTTCTGGATATCACTCCATTTTGCCTGCGCTGGTGTAGCTGACTTACGTGAGTCGCGGGACCAACAACGCCACAAGTGCTGGAAGGAGCGTTTCATATCAACGGCTGCTTCACGAATGCCTCCCGAAATGCGGAGAACTTCGTTGCGGGAGATGAAACAGAAATTTATGCGGATCACACGTGCGGTAAAGGGGCGGTACGGTCAAGAATTTGGTTACCTACGTATCAACTTGACGTATTTCTAACAATTTTGCGTTTAAAAAAACCTGAACACCTCGCATTTTGGAAGGTGTGTGTGTGTAGAATGTTGCTCCTATTTTTGAATTTTTGGGTCCTTCTTCGGTGTCAAATATATAACAGAGAAGGCAGCCGTAACCTCAAATTTGCTCGCGCATCTGGAATCGAATACTCGCACAAAGTTAACCGTCATCTTAAAGTGCCTAAAATTCGTATTACAAATATGACGTAAAGATGGCACGAGAACGTTATCGGCGAAGTCTATCGAGAATATCGAAAACCGGAAGCCGCTGGAACAACAAAAGTTGCGCAATGAATTTCTGGCAGGCCTAACCTATCTCTCCGAGATGCCCTTGACCTAAACTGGTGTATTATCTACAACCGTGCATCAGCAAAAAATTTTGTTTGTGAATATCGCTTACAAGAAGGCGTGTGACTCCAGATCGATGATAAACAAATAAAATAAACTTAGCGCGATCCCAGAGGCTGTACGACAATCTGATAAGTTGCATTTTACTGTAATGATAGTTTCATTTAAAGCTATCAAAGAAACCATTCCCCCTAATGCTTCCGTCAGGGGATTTTATAAATAAAGGGAGAAGGTAACAGTCAATTTTCCGAAGCACACTGTCAGGGATTCTCATCCTTCCTGGTTTGGCAAGCCATCTGTACCTGTGGCTAACAGCATTTCAGCTTCGGGACTGTATGCCAGAAGAACACGTGAAAAGATGTTTGAATAAAACATACGCGCTCTGAAGAAAACGCAGTTGTTTCAATACTAATTTTGGCTTTCCGTTCAGCATCTTTACCATTACGTAAAGGCCGTAGATGTGCATATAACAACGTGCGGAGTAATTCCCAAGGACAAACCCTCCCAACACGCCAGAACTCCGCTAATTGAAATTCCGCGATGTAACAAAGCTGTGGTACTAAAGAAGACAAAAAAACAGAACGAGCGGCAATTCAAAAGACAAACTAATGCTCTGCGACGAGAGATGGACAGAGGTTTTGTAATGCAAAGATCTGATAGAGTAACACAGGTGTGTGATGTCAAACGTAAGACTAAGCAGACTAGTTTGGAAAATAATAAAAATATAACTGAATATTTTCACAATTTTTACGCAATTGAGCGAAAGAAGGACTATTTGATTTTTTTAGACAAACTGTTCACCGATTTACGTGTTTTCCTTGTCAAATTTTGACCGTATCACCCTTTTAACAACAATAGGATTATGTGCTGTAATAATAAGATAATATACCGCAACAATATAGCATACGCATCCTATTTTGTTTGAAGAATTAATGAAAATTAACGGAAACCGAGTATAATTGAGTCATTATCGTATAGATCAAGAATAATTTCAATCATTGATGTGAATAATTATTCTATGATTTGTATTTGACTATTTCAAAATAACATTGAAATTAATACATTGCGCATAGTTATAGTACTCGAGGACCCTATATAGAATCAACAGAATCATCTGAAAAGTTGACAAAACTTGCTTCAGCTTCGAGATATTGAAGATTTGTCTTAAGTGACCCATCTTGCCCCCACCTTTCCCTACAAATTTGTTAATGTTTCAAAAAGCAGGCAAATCCTATAGAAGAATCCAGATTCATTACTAACGGCAGTGCCCCTTTTCAGCTAATTTAACTCCAACTTGTCCAATTTTCTCATTCCGGAACATGTAGGGACATAAATTTACATGTAGAACATTGTCGTAGCAATAAATAATTGAATTAAGATTATCTCTTTTTATTGCACTTTTTTTTTCTCTCTTGCTGAATACCACTTTCCCTCTCGTATTCCGCACGAGTCATGGGTGATTTGCTAGATTTTCCTGTTCGCTTGTTTGCAATATATTTATGCTACACAGGAACTTCTCCCTCCTCTCGACGGCACTCGACGGCAATTGGTGAGTTTACTGATTGTCCTCAGAGTGGATTCCACGCTCATCCTCATGGCCAATATGCACTTTCGCACAGTCGTTTGTAACCTCATCGACGGGGAGTGCAGAGGTGGTCTAAGAAAACAATGTTTCTTCTTTATTGCTTGCCAAAACAAACGCATGACAACGACGACGAGTTCACGCAGCATCCGCGAAACTCACCATCTCCATACGACATACCATTAGAGTCCGAACGCGTGCAGACGCAGGAAGAGCAGAGTGAAAATATTCATAAAACGTGATATAGAATTTATATTTGAAATTTATTCCTTGTTCAACATCATTGGCCAGCAGCAGAGGATCGCTTTCGGCTCGACTGCCTGGCCACACGCAGCAGGAGCTTGAGCGAATGTGAGTTCGTGTTGTTTGCCGAACGAGTGAACGGACGAGTATCGCAATGTCACGCAATCTCCCGAATTGGATAGTTTTATCTGATTGCGTTGCTTCGGCCTTGGTAGTGGTGGGTACTCAGGAGTAATTTAAGGACCAGAAGGAAATTGAAAGTCTTCCCTTATCCGGCGATTTGTAGCAGACAACATCTCTAGAAAATTGGATTTGTAGGATTATCGCTGCAAGACGCACCGGGGAAGAGAACACTGAGGAGGAGAAATTATTTACTAATCGGATGCGGGAGGTACATGTGTGGCAATGCAAAAGATTGCCAAAAGTTTCGTTCAGTTGCAAACTGATGATATCCTCAATCATGGTCGGATTCTACATTGTCTTCGTATGTAGAATGGCATAATTATCGTACAATTCCGTCTTAGGAGACGTTGCTTCGAAAAATCATTCATAACATCGTTCTTATTAGTAATCAACACCCATCAGAATCATGATTAATCTTCGGCATGGCAATTTTACTCAAAACATGTTTCAGTAAACCTCTTCAACTTGTAGCAGAAAATACTCATGTCATTCTGAAGCACGTTTAGGGGTTTTAGGGAAAATTTAGTCACGCCTATGTTCTACTGGTCAAATTCATATTTTTGACCATCATCATTAAAGAGTGTCTAAATTGCATAACGAAAAAAGCTTAGAAAATGAACCATTAGGTATTCCCACATTTGGTTAGTAGTAGTTTAGTGCATTTTTGTTTTGTTGTATTTTTATCCCTATCTGTTTTTAGAAAATTGGAAAAAAATTGCGTGACCCGAAAAGCAACATCACGAATTGATTTTGCGCAAGCACCTGGAACCAACATCTCGGAATCGTGCAGTCACTGGTGAGTAGTGTGATTAAACGTTACCACGAAACTCTGAGCACCGAACTGAAGGAGAAATGAGGTCAGAATGGATGTTCTATTAATGATCAGGATCACAAGTGTGTCGTGAAAGTGTTAAGCGGAATCCCAATGCTTGGGTCAAGGATGTGGCCAAAAAGTTGAATCTGTCCAAATCTTTCGTTCGAGAGCCAAGAATTTGGAAGGATTGCATTCCACAAAGTGCAGAAGGCTCCAAATTGTGATGAACGGCAAAATACGGTGGACAATAAATGATTTGGCAAGCAATCTGCTCATGTGGAAAACAGGGAGTGCGCCGTTGATGACTACCGGGAATGCAAACAGGAGATCAACCTCAAGGAATGTCTACAGAAGCGTCTGCTTCCTCTCTGTTGAAGAAGCAACACGAGAGACCCTACGATCTTCTGAGCCGGATCTATCTTCGTGTCATTATTCAAATGTTGTAGCGGAGTGATATGAAGCCAAAGGGCACTTTCGTATCCAAAGGGCACAAACCCTCCCAATCCATCGGAACTAAGGCCCATCGAAATACTGAGCTATTATAAAACAGCCACTACGAACAGGCCACGACCTATAGACAGATGATGTACAGTGCCTAAAAAGTGGAGTTAAGCATATAATGTGAGCATACGGTTATGATATTGTAGTATATGAAATAATTAACAAAACACTTACCTAACGGATTATTGTTTATTTCCTAAAAGTTTGAAAAGGATCGGTCAACTAAGTAATTTTCTACAGCGTTTTATCCGTGATGCAATCTGATGCAGGACACACGCTTTATCACTCAAAAATACCACTCATCATGTTCGCGTTCAACAGTTCTCATAGTTTAAAGCATTTTTTATGGCAAGGTATAACCCACCAGCAATTGTACTGCATGTGTTCTGTTTAGTGAATTTTCACTATAATTTGAGAATTCGTTGAAAAATTTCAAAATTGAGAAAATTGTCTGGAAGGTTATCTAAATTACAACTGTTCATCAATGGAAATGAGTTCCTGTCGTAAAAGGACTGCTGACATGTTTTACTATTAAATTCAGGAGAAAAATTACATTTTTAATTTTCCAAATGAACACACAAAATAAGTGATAAACATGAAAGTTTTTGTTGCAGTCCTTAAATTCGTTACCTTGCAAACTAAGCATGATTTTACAATCGTTGGAAAAATAAATATGAGATTCATTTTCTTTTGTCGATTTGTTTTCGTTCATAATTTCTAGTCGCATATTCTTAAATACGAAGCAATGATAATTAATTTGTTTTGAAGAGGACTTCATTACTCTTCTTTTACGCAAGCCCTATACCGTACTGTTCGTGACGATCCACTTACTTTCTTTAGATATGACATTTGATCAGATCCTATTTTGAAAGACAAAGCCTGTCAACGTTAAATCTCGGACATCAAAATAATAGCGGCAAACAAAGTTTTACAATTCCACGGCTTCAACCAGCCGATTGATTGTTTGCCAGTACTAGAAGTTTTGTTGGCATTAACGTTTGCTCTTAAAACAAAAAAATGGACAAAAATTTCCGTTTTTCGCCGGGTTTACCATTCACCCGCTCTGGCGAAGAGCTACCCATGCGGCGTAATCAACCACTGGCCCCAACCGCATGGGTCCACAGCAGACTCGATTTGACCAACTCTATCCGGTCGACCTCGTACCGTGATGGCAAAAGCAGTGGAAGCTTTAACTCCGTTCAGAAGTGTACATTCAAAGAACGGGTCGAAAACGGTACATCGTGGTGCTGGCGGACGCCGGATGCGCCAGGTCCGGTATCCACGGCATCACCGGCGCTGGCATGGAGCAACAATCAGAGCATCGTAACAAGAGCCCGGTTTCCGGACGGCCTAGACGCTGAGGCGGCAAAGCACCTACCGGGATGCTGAAGAGGAAGACCGAGGGAAAAGTGGCTACATCGCTGCAGAGCTTGGCCGGGAGGTCGGTTCAACCGGCCAGCCGGAGAAAAGTACACTAGCGAAGATACGCGCAGCTGTCAGGAAGCGGAAGTCGGCGTCCACTGGTTTCGGAGCTGCGAGGCAATGACGCAGCGCCAGCGGCTGAATAAGATGGTCAATTAGTTTTCTCCGGCTAATCGTGACGTAGCGGTGGTGATGGACGACGAGACCTATCTCACACTGGATGGCAACGACTGGTAGCAATGCGCTTCGTATTTCACTTCCCGCACGAGGAAGTTAACTCCGGAGGTGAGGTTCATTTCACGCCAAGGTTCCCCAAGAAGGTTTGCTGCTGGCTGACAATCAGCGAAGGAGATGTCAAAGCCGCTCTTCTCTTGCTCTGGACCGACCGTGAACGGGGGGTTTAGTACAAAGCCTGCCGGAAGCTGGATCGTTCATCAAGAAATACCATAAGAGCGAAGACGCGGTGTTCTGGCGGATCTGGCGTCAAAGGCGATCGTTGGAGGAAGATGAAGCGGGTGAATATCGATGTGACCCAAGTCGGCGAACCCGTCCAACGTCCCCAGCTGCGTCCCATCGAGAATTTCTGGGCCACCCTGAAGCGTAAGATCTACTCCAACAATTTTGTCGCGAAAATTGAGGAGGAATTGATAAATAAAACGGAGAAAAAACGCTAAAAACATTCCTACCACGCATGTAATAGTCCGCCATGGCGAATCTTCCGATTATCTACCGCCAAAACTGACATACGAGCAACGTAGAATATTTTTGCAAGTAAGCTTAAATAACACCTTGCATGGAAAATTTATCAAAAGCAATTCTCTGTCTTAGCTTTTTTATCACCATCCGAAAAAAATCCATTTTTGTTTAATGCAAACGTTAAAAACAGTCGACTTATATGTAAAATCGCTTCTTTCTGTGAAATGCTACAGAGCTTTCTGTGGTACACCAGCCATCAGGTTTCAGTACTATATTCTCGGATACGCCTGCCGTGACGATTCTCGCGTCTTGCTTCATCCATCATCGGTACAATTTGCTGTCTTCTTAAGCTTGCATTGCACTGTTTAGTCCCAATAGCCAAATATTATCGTCATAGTGCAGATAGGCATCCGGCAAACATCTGTGATCATCGATAGACAGCTGCCTAGCTGCCTATGCAAATACTTGGCTATTGGACAAACGGTGTAATGCAAGCTTTAGTATCGGAAAGTTTCCGCTTATTTAGAGCCAGTAATGGATGAAGCTCTGGACAGTTTAGTGGATTGGCTGATTTTGGCATGTACTTTACCTTTTTTGTGCCTTATACCATTCCAGGACGGTTTCGCATAGTGACAAGAGGGTCAGATCGAGCCAAAACAGAAACGGAGAGTCGAGGTTTCCGATAAACGGTAGCAACCGCGTTTGCAGACATTCTTTCTCCGAAAACATTTTTATTGAAAGTGCCGGTAGAACGACGAGACTTTTAGATTTTTGATCACAACTACATATAAGCCTGCCCAATTAAATACTTCTTCAGAATATATACCACCTTCTCAATTAATCTCTGTAGTGTTTTTAAACCGTATACTCCAGCCGGAACCTGAAACTACTTGGTCGCTGGTATATGTTCATCGACCATTAGTACAAAGAAATGTTGACACAAAATTGATGTGAAACTCCTTGCTTTGCGAGTTTTGCAGTGAAATTTTGCTTTTCATCTGATTGGGCACCTTTTCGCCCAGAAAACGCACGGTCCTGCCTCTGTATTACTTTTTGAACGTATTATTTTATTTCCCCATTGCGAGCCACGTTTCGCCTGCAGAAAAATTGGGATTTTCACAATATTGACCACCTGCGCCTGGCTGACGGGATCGCCACCTCTCTTTGTTCACCTTCAACCTTTACGATTCCACAATTAAGCACTGGTAAATGGTTGAAAGCACAAAAAACGCGCACCACAGGCGTTTTCGTTTCTTAGCAAGATCAGCATGTAATCAGATCGGATTTTGCGCCGTTCGCACTAAATGCGTTTGCGTACTTCCACTTGATTCAGCGCCACTGAATCTAACAAGATTGTAGCATGTTGTACTACAAAGAAAATGGAGAGTTGCTGCTGCTTATGGGGTGAAACGTTTCAGCGATCTGTGAAGCAATTAAATCTGTACCCGAAAGAAAAAGTGTAATTTACGAAAAGGTTTATACGAGAGAGAGATACGGTCTTGTCAGTACTAGTTCATCGAGTGGCACTTAGTATTTTCAAACAATCGTTGATTTTCTCCAATTTTCATGAAAAATGGGATCTTCAAAGCATTACTTACAAAATTAATACTATGGATTAATGCTTTGGAAACACATTTTGCTCGAATGCTTGAGAGTGATAAATTATTCGTAGTTAGTATAGGCAAAAGGGTATATGCATCATGTAGATTGGACAAATTACATCATTAACAAATTGAAAAAATGTCCCTCAAATTGCTCGTTAAATTCAACAAAATATAACCATAAAGTATATGAAATGTTCCATAGACATGTGAAAACAGCTCCATAGAATAATTAAAATTGAGCATTGAAACCGGAATATGTTAATGATTGATAGATGCAATGCTAAATATATGCATGTATAATCTGACAATGATTTACTTGAAAAAGTAACCTTAAGCATCGATTAGTGTACCATAAAGGCGTTTTCAACAATTCTATTGACAGAAAATTTGTCCAATCTTATGATGCATTAAACTATAGGGCTACCGTTAGTAGTACACTGATACGCAAAAAAAAGAACACCTATCATTGTTTGAATTTCATAAATTATTTTGTTCACGTTAATGTAAAAACTCCTTTAGTCTTTTTTCACCAACTTAGCTTTTCATATTCTTCAGAAGTTCTCGCTGATAGAATAATTATAAAAAAAAAGAGTTCGATTGAAAAAAAAGTGCTCACTTAATTTTGGCTCCTGGGAAGATAAATTGAAGTAAAAGAAAAGCATTTTAATAATTTATGTATCATCCTTTGGCTGGTCGTCAGGACCAGTTGCAGGCGTTTCGGTATGCTCTCCACCAAGGTTTTTTACACACGGATAAAGAAACATTGAATTTTCTGCGTTATCTAATGCACATAAGGGGAATGCTAGATTTGGAAGAAAATAATGGGGCATTCGGCGTAAATTTAAGCCAGATAACGCCTGAGTCTAGCCGGTTGATATGAAAGATTGCGAACAATATCGTTGTTTGCGCTCCTTTGGCTTGGAATTACACGAGGGGAAATTTTACGCGCTTGTTAAAATTAATTATTTTTTTCTGTGTAGGTACTGTGGATCAAGCTCTTCCCAAGCGCGCTTCAGGGTTTCAAAATAGTTGAATTTATTGGTAACACCAGTTTTGCCAACCCTGACATCTAAAATCACCCACAAATTTTCGATAGATTGAGGTCCTGGCTTTGTGGACGCCGCTCCAGCGGTTTTATCCGGCTCGGAGACCGGAAGAAGGAGCTTGAGTCTTCTTTGGGAGCATAGCTTCGGGTCGTTCGCCTGCTTGCTGATACACGAAGTTCAAGATCTATCTGGATCATCAGAAGAACCTCCAGATTTTCTCGCAGGATGTTGATGCAGGAATCCACTCCGCTCCACAAAAAAAAACAACCCAAGACCATCACGCTTCCCTCACCGTACCGTGGATGTGGTGCTCCTGAAGCTCCCTCACCCGATCTGCACCACACACGAACCCGTCGCTTTCGAATTGAATTTGAGCTTGAATTTTGAATCGTCCATCCAGAAAATCGTTTTCCAGAACTCTACGGGCTTATCAGCATTGGTCAATAGCAAACCTGAGCCGTCTGGCTTTGTTTGCCTTGCTGATAAATGGGCACTTCCGGACAACTTTGTTAATCAGCTCCTGACGGTGACGAACAGTTCGACCTGAAAGCGATAGCGGAGGGGTTTGTCGAATCGCACGGACAGTGACTTTTGGGTTTTTCTTGACTTCACGCATGATTGGTGCCCGTTCGTGTATCCGTTTTGCGCTTCCTGCCTCTGTCTGGGCAATTCACCACTGATCCGAACGTTTTTTTTAGTAGGATTTTCCCGACCGCTGCCTTGCTAATACTGTACTTGGCTGCGACAGCCCGGTGGGATTCAACGTTTTGCACATCACGAACCACCATTTTCGGATACACAAGGAATTGCTTTAGAAACCATTACGCTCTTCATTATTTCAACTAAATCAAAACGCGATAACGTGTACATATGCACCAGGTCAAGCTGCCTGCTCTCTTTCGACTGGCGTGACTCCGGATAATTAGGTCCAGAGGATGTGCAAAGGCCGGTACATCTGGGACGCGGTATGCGTAGTAGCCTTCCAGATTGTCCTCGATCTGCCACAAAAATGGCGACACGACTAGGGCGCAGGTCACATGGACCACCTAATTACTAAAGCCCTAAGTAGTTAGACATAGTGGGTACATAACAAGCACTCCCCGAAGTAATACCGAAAGGTGGTTCCTAGGAGGGTCCATGGCTTAAAGCACAAGTGGATTTTTAGTGGGTCGAGGAGTTGGCAGCCTCATCCCGACACCCTAAGTTTTTCAGGTGTCTGGATGCAGATTCCCGTCTAAAAATAAATTAGAGGTAGGTTATATCAGGGATATAACCGCGAGGTTCTCGTCGTGAACCTCGTTGGTGTATAGTAATAATGGTTGAAAATTATTGAACTTGCTAATTTATGTATTTGGGTACATATGAAGTTGCATAATTTTTCAACTATTAAAATCCAACTCTTTGCAATTATTATGGTTTTTTTGTTGTTGTTTCTCAATAGCCTTACGCTTTCGCATGCGAGACTCTACTTCGATTGCCTTTGTTGAGACATTTTTCATGAGAACTTAGTAGTCAAACTGGATAATGAAACTTATCATTCTCTTGTTTTCTGCCCTCAGAAAATCAAAGCATTTGTGAGTTTTTCTGATCAACTGGCCTATGAATGAAGTCCTTCTGTTTAGTTGAACGAGAGGTATAAGCGTTTAAAACCTTTCACTTTTGAAAATTTTGGAATGCCACCCGGTATTGAAAAGAGAAACGTAGTACTACGTTAAAAAAAGCGTGTCCGACAACTGCGGAAATGCCACGGCATCGGAAGCAGGTGCCACCAAGCTAGGTGTGGCCATGTATGGACCAGGACTCATCCGGGCCATGAATAGGATGCGGGAAGCCCTTCCTAAAGTGATGGAGGCGTCCGAGTAGTTGGATGCAATTATCGACTTCACGTCATCGTGCAACAACATTGCTAAGGACCTGAAACTCAGGTGAGCACAGAAGCCGACGCTAGTACTAAGAGGAGAGTGATGATCCCATGCGTAGCAGGGAAAACCACTGGAATAAGGTACGAAAAAAGAGGAACAGGACTAGAAAAGAAACTGAAAAGCGACAGGTCGCAGGACAGCCCGCAAGCATAACCGTGGAGAGGCCTTCATCGTCAAAACCAAGGCGTCAAGGTACTCCAAGGTCTTGAAAGTGATGCGCGGGGCCGCTAAACTGGTGGGCCTAGGCACCGACTTGTGGAGTATACGCCGTACCCACACCGGCGAGGTGCTCTTGGAGCTGAAAAAGGCGACAGAGCTAAAGTGCCCGGCCTATAGAGACCTGGTAAGACAGGCCTTAGGTGATGGCGTGGAGGTGCGCGCCCTCGTCTCATAGGTGACGATCTAGTGCAAGAACTTGGATGAGATCACTGAGGTAGACGAGATCCCACTGCACTTAAGAAACAGTGCAAGGTCGAGATGATGCCCGCTGACTGATGAAGGGTGCACCCAGGTGGCAACCATGAGGGTAACGGCAATTGACAAGTACGCGGCGTTGAAAGTGGCGAAGGTGAAGATGGGATGGTCCATATGCCCACTTAGCCTACACCAGCCGCCGAAGGCATGTTTCAGATGTCTAGAGAGCGGACACATGTCAGGGGAGTGCAAAGGCCCAGATAGGAGCAACATGTGCGGGAGGTGTGGCAGCAGAAGCCTCAAGGCGCGGGATGGGTTAGTGCCTGGCCACTAAGGGTATTCCAATCATAATGCAACTAAACCTGAACCGTTGTGAGGCCACGCAGCAACTGCTGTGTCAGACAGTTCGCGAGTCGGAATCGGATATAGCTATAATTTCCTACCCAAACCGCATTCTAGCCTGCAACGGAAACTGGGTTGCGGACAGTTCCAATATGGCGGCATTATGGACGACGGGCAAGTTGGTTCAGGAGGTTGTGTCTATCACATACAAAGGCTTCGTGGCTGTAAAAGTGAATGGAGTGTTCTTCTGCAGCTGCTACACACCGTCAAGATGGTCGATTGAACAGGTTTCCAATATGCTCTATCGGATGACAACTGAGCTAACTGGCCTGAAGCTCGATGGTTAATAGTGGTAGACTTCAACGCTTGGGCGCTCGAGTGGGAGAGCCGCCTTAGCCAACCCCAGGGGCCAGATTCTTCTGGAGGCCTTGGCTGGCATATGGCGAATCATCCCAGGGCTGGCCACGATACAAAGATATAAAAAAGGCTCAATTGACAAGAGCACCTGAAACGGAGCGGAATCGATCATCGGTACTAACCTGTCAGTAGTCCTGAGTTGCTAAACAATTGGAGGGTGGATGATGGCTACACCTATAGCGACCACTTGGCGGTTCGTTATTGTATCGTCCGCAATACAAGGCAGCGTGCGGAAAGAAGAACATCCACTACATTCGCCCGCAGATGGAGGATGTCCTACTATGACGTAGAGACTTTTAAAGGTGCGCTTGAGAGGGAACGAAGCTTACGCAAAACCCAGAAACCTTACGGTGAACGACTCGTTAAGACCGCCGACCTCAGAAGAACATGCCTCCACGCAAAACCGAGGATGCAAAGAGCGCGGTCAGACCCCGATAAGATTGAGCGTAGAGGGGCGCTAGTCGCTGCGAAGGCCGTACTAGAGAGGGAGATTTGTTTTTTTTTATAGATTTGTCCAGACTCAAGCACGCTCATTACTCTCAAAGTCCTGAAATTTACTCTCATCACTCAAGAGAACCTTTTCCACAATTTCTATGACTTTTCGATATGTCTTCAGTCAAATATGAGACAAGGATGATAGAGAAATCAAAATCAGTTTTTATAATAAATTTGGAATAAAGATTGTATTCGATGAAATTTTGACACACGCAATTGTTCGAAATTCGCCAAAAAATTCCTTGTCTGGCAAGCGATCTGCGGTTGTGGCAAAATGAGTCACCCCTTCATCACCTCTGGGACCGTCAACGGACAAATCTACAAGGACGAATGCCTCCAAAAACGACTTCTGCCCTTCTTGAGATCTCACGATGGCCCGACACTGTTTTGGCTGGATTTGGCATCTTGCCACTATGCCCGACCCGTCTTAGACTGGTACAAAGATAATAATGTAGTTTTTGTACCAAAAGACGTCAACCCTCCTAACACTCCGGAACTTCGCCCAATTGAAAAATTTTAGGCAATCATGAAGACAAAGCTCGTTAAAACACCAAAACTGATAGAAAATGAACTTGAACTAAAGAAAGTGTGGTTGAAAGTAAGTAAGCAAGTCGGTCCTATCATTGCCCAAAATTTTATTAAAGTGGTCAAGGCAAAGGTGCGGGCATTTGGGTTGGGTGAAGAGGTTCAATAAACCAATGATGTCAAAACTTAACCATTTAGTAGTACTTAATTTCCAGAAAGTTTGAAAAGAATCGGGCTCAAGGAAATTTTTTGGTGACCTATTTTGTGTGTCCAAATTTCATCGAATACAGTCTTTAATAAGTGAACACCCTTTTTTAAATCCATATTTTAAGTCTCCAACACACGTCGTTATTTTAAGTCTTCTTCACACTTCTTGGAAGTATTTCGTACATTTGCCTTACTTACTTTATAAATTTGAGCAATTCCTTTGTTCGAGTGCGATAAGGTTATTGTGGGGCAACATTGTTTTTCAAAATAATGCAAAAATCAAATTATCAGTATTTTAAAGGGCAATAGTCTATAAATACACGCCCCCACCCCCCAAGTTGGTGCGTATGCGCACCAGTAATGAAAAATACCTAACAAACAAATGGTTTTGACCGTTACCTGCAGTTTGAGGGGAAGAAAACTATTCGCACTCAAATTACGGTGATGTGCAGCTGTGTTCTTAGTATTGCGTACTTTATTTGGAGAAGCATTCCTACACAACTCTACAAGCTTCTCAAAACTGCTCGGGAAGCATTCCAGACACAACTCTGGATACATTACTCTGATGAACTCTGGGTAGAATTACTCTGGTAGCATCTAGGAACTGCTCTGAAACTGTCCTGAAACATTTCTGAAAACTTTTCATTTCGCCTATAGAATTATGTCAAAACTATTCTTTTCTACATTTGCTTAGAATCACTGCAGAACTACTACTTTCTACTCAATTTTGACTAACCACACAGAAGCTGTGAGCTGGGTGGAAATAACTTAAATCTAGGTTTTATTTTTTAACCGTGAAAGTCATTATTGAACACAAATCAAAACATTTCAATTCGCAAGAGAAGTAGAGTATTTATCTTCTCATTCATAAGAAACGCACTAGATAATCCTAATAAAGCAAATTGAAAGACCAAACGGTCATCTACTCACAGAAAATGATAAAGCAAAAAAAATGTAACGATTCCATTTCCATTAACAGCACTCAACGTACCGACTGACTGGCAACATTTGATGAAAGGGGTGTCAAATTCAGTTTTCCGTGCCAAAGATCTGCTTGACCTTTCATCGCAATCTTAAACAGAGATCCGTAAATTACTTTTTAATATTTCAATTTGATCGCTAAATGAAGGAGAAAATTGATGCCCTTCCATTGTCGTTGCCTACGGTTCTTTCCAGATTTTTTTTTTGCCTTCCCGTCCATCAGCAGCTTTCCCTCGATTAGTTCTCCATCAATAGATGCGGAAGACGAACGGCTTTGTGAAATTGATACTGGCTGATAGGTTGCTTTTTTTTCGTCATCCCCAGCTTCTTCTCAGCTCAAGTCGGATCTTGGTCCTTAAAAAACAAAAGAAGGCAAATTTACATCTCACTGCATTTTGAAGGAAGCCTCGAAGGAGAAAAAAAACCCGTAGGAGTGAAGAGTAGATCATTAATTACAAATTTACGCCTCTGCTCCGTCGAAGAGGATTATGCTTTCTTGTAAAAGATTGAAAAGCGCTCCCACACGGATGAAATGCCATCGAAAACAACGAGAGAAAAAAAACTTGATGGTTTCTAATGACTCATGATGGTTCCCGATCGAAAAGTAACCCTCCCCGGGAGAAGGAATAAGGCAGCGCATTTCCTTTTTTCACGGATAATGTAAGTGCACGTTAAATGGATATTTAATTCAATTATCACCTATCATTCCAGGAATGCCGTTCTTCTATCGGAGATAGGGTGGAGCCTGGCGTCTTGCTCATCCCGTTCAGGGCTATTAATATCAATTTTTTAAATGAACCGTGTGTTGACATAGCGAGTACGGTGACAGCTCATTGGTCTGCTGTAATGTGTGCTAAAATGAGCCCATGATTAAAACAGTTGTATGATTCGATTACAGTCGCCGGGCTGGATCCGTGCCAGTGCGACAGATTCCAACGTGTGTCGATAATCAAATTAAGCCGAATGTGTATCGTCACTAGCTTTGATTGGATTTTCCTCGGAAGTCAGCTAACTGTCCCCCTATCCTACGTTCCGAGACGAACGTCAGTTGACAGTTGTAAAAACAAGCAGTCCACAGGACTTCACCCTTTTTGTCGAAATCTCCCATCTTTGACTGCGAGTGGAGCGAGAGAGTATATTTATTCATTAAATGACTTACTTTTGTGGCTTCCATTCGCTCTGGTTCTTGAAATGTGATTCGCGTACTTGTCGTTACGGGAGGGAAAACTCCGCAGCACGGATGAAACACTGTGCATGTGTGTGGTGGAGAATGACAGCAGTGGTGGATCTATCCAATCAAGGGAAAACGTTGCACGGTTATTCTCTGATGGAAATAAGAGGGTCTGTCACACATAAATCCGAAACAAAGAGACTGACAGAAGAAAATAAAAACATGATGGTGTAATAGTTTTCCTGACTTCTCATCCTAGTACTCCAGTTATATCCGGCATGAATGCCAAAACGTTGCAATTTCAAAAATACCGATGTTAATGCTATGTTTACATGTAAAGACATTACGGTGGTTCAATTGAGAGTTTCTGTTCCACTGAATTCAATCGATTTGAAAAAAGGTAAGTAATTCCAGCATCAGAGCTGGGAAGTTCGTCTAAAGGGTGTATTCGATAAAAATGGCACACAGAAAATCTTCTGTAACTTTTGAATAGTGTGAGTAAAAAACCTAGAAATTTGAGTAGATCTTATCCATAGTGTATTATTTACAACTGCCAAGTTTCATAGTTATGCATTCAGTAGTTCCAGTCATGTCGTCGAAACAAGAAATTGTCCGTGAGAAAATTTTGTGCACTCACAATCAAAATCCAGGGGCGTCCCACCGGTGGATTGCTAAAAGGCTTGGAATTGCAAATACAACTGTGTCTCGTGTAATAAGAACCTTCAAGGAGCGTCTGAGTGTCCAAAGGAAGGAAGGGAGTGGTCGTAAAAGTGGTCCAATGGACAGTAAAATGGCCAGGAAAGTCGTACAACAATTCAAGAACCGTCCAAACATGTCAATTCGAGATGTCGCTAAAAAGTCTAATGTGTCAGTCGGTTTTGTGCAGAAAACCATGAAGCGTGCTGGGTTACATGTTTACAAAGTGCAAAAGCCCCAAACCGGAATGAAAATCAAAACATCACTGCGAAAACCCGCGCCCGGAAACTTTACACGAAGCTGCTCACCAAATCCGGTTGCATCGTGATGGATGACGAAATACGTCAAGGCCGACTTCCGTCAACTTCCTGGGCAAGAATATTTCGTTGCCAAGTCGAAGTTCGATGTTCGGAGGATGTTCGAAAGAAGAAACTATCGAAATTTGCAAAGAAGTTTCTAATCTGGCAGGCGATTTGCGGATGTGGTGAAATAAGTGCTCCCTTCATCACTTCCGGAACAATAAACGGTGCGATTTACACGGAAGAGTGCCTTAAGAAGCGTCTCTTGCCATTCATTAAGAAGCACAAAGGATCAACTCTGTTTTGGCCTGATCTAGCATCCAGCCACTACGCTCGAAACGTATTGGAGTGGTACCGAGCCAACGGAGTCAATTTTGTGCGGAAGCATATGAACCCACCAAATTCACCGGAACTTCGTCCAATTGAAAAATTCTGGGCAATTATGAAAACGGAACTTCGCAAACATCCCAAAACTATAAAAACAGAGCTAGAATTGAAGAAAACAACAAAAACACTGGGAAAATCGGTTGTACAAAATTTGATGGGTGGAGTGAATAGGAAGGTGCGGGCATTCGAGATGGGAGACGAAATTGAATAAAACAAATGTTGTAAATCAAAACTCATTAGTAGTTCTTCATTCCCTAGAAATTTCAAGAAATTGCGATAATCAGTTTAATTTTGATGAGTATATATGTGTGTGTCATTTTTATCGAATACACCCTTTGCTCCATTTATACTGCCAGCTGACGAGAGACTGTTGACGAAAAATAGGAAAAAATTCATTAAAGGCGATTTGTCGATCATAAATATCGCCGTCCATAGCGCCCATCTTTGCAAGCGAGTCCGCTTTCTCATTGCCCAAAATTGAACAATGAGATGGGACCCATACAAAGGTGATGATAAAATAACGCGAAGATAAAGCACTTAGAGAAAATACGAGGAGTGCTTTACCGGCCTCAAGGAGCGAATAGTCTCTATAGAACTGAGACTATCCGTGAAAATGAAGTATTGATGCGGTTTTAATGAGGCAACAATTTCTAGCGTGAAGTGTATTACGGAACAAGGAGCTTGAAGTTTACGGTTGGCGCTATAAATTTCATTAAAAATTCCAAAGCCTGCAGACGCCTCTATCAATGATCCGTCAGTGAAGAACGATTTAGTGGAATCAACTTGGTCAAACTTTGCAGCAAATATTACCGGAGCAATCATAGGACGATGATGCTCTGGGATTCCACGAAGCTCCTGCTTCATGGATAAATCAAAATGAACCGAATTGTCGAAATCGGAGAAGCAAACACGATTGGAAATGTTCGGCGAAGGGCTGACATCCTGTGTTATGTACAAATGGTACAACGTCATGAAGCGCGTTTGAGGATTCAACTCAAGAAGCTTCTCAAAATTTTCGATCACCTGGGGGTTCATAACTTCACACCTGGAGAGGAGCCGGAGAGATAATTCTGAAAACCGATCCGAGAGTGGCAACATGCCAGCCAGCACTTCAAGACTCATGGTGTGAGTCGAGTGCATGCAACCTAACGCGATACGAAAGCACCGATACTGAATACGTTCCAGTTTGATGAAGTGCGACCGAGCCGCTGACTAAAAACAAAAACTACCGTATTCCATAACCGAAAAAATCGTTGTCCGTTACAACGTTAGAAGATCTTGTGGATGAGCTCCCCACCAAGTTCCGGTAATTTTGCAGAGAAAGTTGATCCTTGGCTGACACTTTCGCTTCACATACTCAATATGGGATCTCCAGGTGCACTTTGAATTGAACCAGACCCCAAGATATTTAAATGACATAGAATGAGTTATCGGCTTACCCCAAATTTGAAGCTTCGGTTGTGCAGGGTTGTGCTTCCTAGAAAAAACTATCAACTCAGTTTTCTCCGTAGAGAATTCGATACCTAGCTCTAGAGCCCAAGTAGACAAATTGTCTAAGGTATCCTATAATGGTCCTTGCAGATCGACCCCATTGGGTCCCGTGACAGACACTACGCCGTCATCTGCAAGTTGTCTCAACGTACAGTTGTCACCTAGACAACCGTTAATGTCTTTGATATAAAAATTATACAACAGGGGGCTTAAACATGATCCCTGGGGGAGACCCATGTAGCTAAATCGTGAAGCTGTAGAGGTTCCATGAGAGAAGCTTATATGTTTCTCTGACAGTCAATTGCAAAATTATTCAGTAATGGTGAAAAGCCACAAGCGTGGAGTTTATCTGAAAGAACTTCAACAGATACTGAATCAAAAGCCCTCTTTATGTTCAAGAATACAGAAACCATTTGTTCTTTTTTAGCACAAGCTAACTGAATATCTGTGGAAAGCAACGCGAGACAGTCGTTCGTTCCCTTACCCCTACGGAAACCATATTGAGTATCTGAAAGCAGGTTGTTCGTCTCAACCCATTTGTCCAGACGGAAGAGGATCATTTTCTCCAACAACTTTCGAATACAGGATAACATCGCGATGGGTCGATAGGAGTTGTGGTCGGACGCGGGCTTACCAGGTTTTTCAATGGCAATAACTCTCACCCGTCTCCAATCATCCGGTACAATGTTGAGTTCCAGAAACTGATTAAACAAGTTCAACATGCGCCTCTTAGCGACGTCTGGGAGGTTCTTAAGCAAGTTGAACTTGATCCTATCAGCCCCTGGAGCCGTATTGCCACACGAAAGGAGTGCGAGAGAGAACTCTACCGGCACAGAATCTGGACAAACTTTTCGCGCGAACTTGAGGATCCATTGGTCCGAGTACTCCTCGCTCTCGTTGTTCGTATTTCGGTTACGCAACCTTCGCTCATCGACGCAACGCAACGCAACGCTTCGAGTACTCATCGACGTTTCGCGCGATAGCCCGTTCACGAATGTTCGCCAGTAACCGCGTTTCTTGGCCTTGATGAGGCTCTTATGTTCGCGTTCGAGAGCGTGTACTTCGTGTGTTAACCTCGGTGCATTGCTGATCCCACCATGGAGAAGGAGGTTTCCTGCGAAATGACGTTCCTGGAACTGGTTGAGTTTGAGCTTGAAGCGCGCTGTCTAGGATCAGGTTGGAGAGGAAGTTATACTCTTCCAGCGGTAAAAGCCTTTCTACCGTCGTTACGGCTTCATCTACTGCTGTCCTAAACTTTGTCCAATCGATGTGACGGGTAAGATCATACGTGACGTTGACAGATTTCGACTGATTGAACCCGGTGGAAACCGAAATTTTTATGGGCAAATGATCACTACCGTGGGGATCTTGAATCACATTCCATGTGCAATCCAACGATAATGAATTCGAACCAAGTGTGAGGTCTAATCTACTGCCAACTGAGGATGTACCAGCCAAACGTGTTACTTCTCCATTGTTAAGTACTGTCATATTGAAGTTGTCACAGAGGGCATATATTAGGGAAGACCGGTTGTCATCGTACAGTTCTCTCCAGCCTGTACCGTGAGAGTTACAATCCCCCATGATCAACCTTGGAGAAGGAAGGACCGAACAA
Source organism: Aedes japonicus (assembly GCA_034211315.2). NCBI lineage: Eukaryota > Metazoa > Arthropoda > Insecta > Diptera > Culicidae > Aedes > Aedes japonicus. Next base: position 19,196 of record JASCZW010009322.1, on the reverse strand, counting down.
ATATATGAAAGTGGTTTTTGGTTAATTGAAGCTGTAGGAAGAACATACACAGAAGCTATGCAAAGGCTTTTATTTCTAATAACAGCCTGACATGCGACAATATCAATACCTGGAATTGGAGGAAAATTCACTCTATAGAATGTGTAGCACTTTTTGATCCCCAAAAGTAATCCTCACGATCAAGACGAATAATATTGAAATCATGAAACGGAAGATTGGTTTCGGAAGAGAGCCATGTTCCACAAAGAGCGAATGCATCACAACCGGTAGTGTGAGCTAAATATTTGAAATATTCCAATTTAGGAACAAGACTTCGACAATTCCACTGCAGAACAGTGATCAAATCCCCGACCTCATTTGGAAAATTATCCATCGAAGGAAATGATAGCTGCAAGGAGGGGCCACTTAATTGTCAATTGCTTCAAAAAAGTCTTCACTGTTGGAAGCATTGCCAAAACAATGCTTTTGAGAGGGTCAGAAATTTCGAGGTACTTGAAGATACCTTCGGCAATGTCATCAAATGAGAACAGCTCATTTGAGGAGGGGGCTTCAGGGGTTTTGGATGTCCCCGTGAGAGATGGAAAGTCCTGGGTGGAGTTAGTACTACGGAAACCAGGAGGAATTGTTTTTTTTTCCTTTTTTACACCTTTTTTTTGAAATGGGCAAACAGGTCTCGGGCTTCTTTTCAGCAACTTTCCGTGGGCGGACGCGTCTTCGCTACCTTGAAGCTCCTTCCGGAAAACTGAACGATGTTCCCTCTTCAGCCGAATCAAAGTCAGACTCGTCATCTGACAGAGAAGCAAAGGCATTTGTATTGACATCGGGTGATGGCGAGGCTTTTTTCACCATTTCGGAGAAAGATTGCCTGGAACGCTGTTTTAACGAGCGTTCTAATTGTTCCCTGCGTTGTTTGTATGCCGGACACGACGAGAGAGCATGCTCCTCCTCACCTTTACAAAAAGCGCATTTTGTTGTGCTGTCTGCGCAGGCACCATCCTCGTGGTTCTCCCCATAATTAGAGCAACGTGCCTTATTGTCGCAGTGGGAGGTCGTATGTCCAGGTACAAACAACCACACAGGTAGTCGAAGTTTTCCCAACTCGACGTATTGAGGGAGGGCTGAGCCAAAGAAGGTTACGCGAAACGTGATCGATACTGTGCCTATATTCTGCACATCGCATCTTGATTAAAGGAAGCAGAGGGTTCTTAAAGCGATCAACCCCCTGTTTCTTCAGGATCTCGGGGGTCAAACTTGCTTCGGAGACCACACCTTCTATCTCAATACCTCGAACTGGGATGTATACTAAATACTCCAGTGTAAAAAAACTGGGAGACAGCAATCTCGTTAGCGTGTTTAACGTTGGACACAACGACCCGAAGTTTATTGGGTCTCACCTTAATTATCTCGGTCACGGCCGAGAATCGCTTTGTCAGATCATTTGAAATCTGATATATGTTCAGTGGTTTCGTTTTGAGCTGAAAATAGACAACCCATGGACCAGCCGAATCAGCTGGATAAGCACGTGATCTGGTAACTCTATGAGCTACCTCATCATTTCGTGCCATAGATGATTCATCTTGCGACAAATCATCCATGGCTCGCTTGTGGGAGCTTATGGCTCAACCACTAACGCAATTATCTACAATCAATCACAAATAAACAACCTAAATCTAAGCTCACACGTTCTCACTCACTCTTATTCACTGTCACTCACTCTCACACACAATACAAAACAATATATTCAGAAGAAAGAGAACAAAAGCTTATCTTATATATATCACTGATCTGCTGCTGTCGAACGACGATCCGTGGCCGCGTGTGCCGGCTAGACGTTAAACTGAACGATGATGATACTGGTCGGTGCTGGATAGCAGATGATCGACTGCACGCTACACACGATGGCCTGCTGGTATGCGTGCCGTATAGATGTGGAACAATATGGCTTTCCGATCGTGGCAATATTGTTAATTGCAATTAATGACGTTTTTGCACTGTTTAACGCACAACGTTTTCTACTTCAGAAAACCGAGACTCGATTTCACTCGTGATTCAGAAAAAAAATTAGAGCTGAAGACTTTAAACCACTTGTGGAAAGCATCCAAAGCAACGGAGAGCTGACCGAACGAACTGTTCTGTTCGCTTTTTCACTGGGCAATGATGCCAAACTTTGAACAGCTTTAATGTGCATCTCTGTACAGAGAATAAATCGGGAACATAGTTAAATATCTTAATCGCTGCCGACGTCAGTTGAATTCAGCACACCGTTTACCAAAACGGATCTCGCTGCCAACCTAACCATTTTATCCAACATCCGAGTGATTTCTCGTGGAAGTGTAGAGGTGTTCTCGGCTTCCAATAAAGCGAGTATCATGTCAATATATTCCTACCCATTCCCTACTTGACCTGCATTTGGGTGAGGCCGGCGCCGGTATTGCCTTAGTTTGAGATCACCAGTTTTTACAGATTGAGGATGTATGCTAGTCCCAAGCATCGTCTGGTGTAATAACAGCTAATCTCGCAATAATGGAGTAGCAACCTCGGGCTGTCACTCATGCTCATGCTCATGCTCAACATTAGCCTTAGATTGTAGTTAGTTTACCTTTATGTTTACTATTACATTTTTTTAACTGCGTTTATGAGATTTGTCTTTCTTTCTCCAAAATGTTTAAGTCAAAAGAAAACTAAAAGTTGTGGAATTGTAAGTTTTTTTGACAATTTAGAATTAAGAATTAACGTGTTATGCAAACCATTCTTAAAATTCCTGTCCATCTTCCCATCAGATGAATTGTTTTTTTTTATTCCTTTCTTTCGAGATTTTCAGCCCTGAACTGGTTCATCTCCTGTCGTAGTCTCTCAAATACCTGGGCATTTTCGAGAGCTCGTGACTTTGACGTGAGAGGTATGGATGTTAACCAATACCCCGGTGTCACCCCACATAGTTGAATTGTTAGTCCAATTAACCTCGAGACGTTCGCGAGTAAGCGGTTCTATCCCCCTAACTTTAGTTTTAAGATAACTGATGTATATAAATATTAAAACTTGGCTCTGTACAGTTGATTCAATTGATCCTGTACAAATCAATGATATTAAAAAAAGCATAGGCCCAATTCAATATCTATAGACCAAAATCGCTGCCATTCACCCTACTTATTGTTTCTTAGTACAATATGAAACTACCAAATTTCCATTGTTGGCCAAAGTCCCATTAGCTGTATTCTTTTCAAAGCAAATCGTCCAACCAAGCATGCATTCGAGTCTCTTATTAGTGTAGCCCATTTCATGAGCACCAAGCACCCTATCCACTTCTTTCCGGAAGATCTGTTCCAATTCATCTTACTTAACGTGATGCGAATGGGGATGTGTACATCTCCGCTTACAACAACAGTCCGTGGGTGCTAGCCGTTGCTGCTCTGAAAACCCGTGTGTCGCAGTTTTGTTTCGCCTTAAGTGAATTCAGTCAGAGCACAATTCGCAATGCCTCAACTGCTTACTTGTGTACCTACATGTAATATCTTATTTATACAAATCGTTGACATGAAAGCAAGTTCTGCTGCATTCAAAGAAGGAAAAAAAAGACAGAAAAGAGAAGAGGGTTTTCATAGTTCATGGTACGCTTTTGCAGAGCATCTGATATGATGGAAAGTCCACAGCAAATTGTAAAGAAAATGGAGGAAGCAATGGGCAGCATTTTTTTTGGGAAAATGTTTGAAGACATTCAAAGCTTTTAAAACGACGTTTTTTTTTTCATTCAGTGTGGATAACCAGTTCAGTTCATTAGCTTTGGAGTTAAGGGTCGAAATTCAACATGCATTGAATGTCCTGAGTCTGCAGAAAAGCAAACAGCTCTAGGATATTTCCATTGAAGAAAGGCCCTTTCAAGATTGAACATCTGATGTCCACTGAAAATGTATTCACATAATTAGCTAGTAAGGTCGTAAATTATCATTCGACAAGCATTTTTATGTTGGTTCCCGAAACTTTCCCTCGGGAAAGAGTGAAATATACTTCAAGCGAGGACTGGAAAACTGACTGATGCAAACGCTGCATAACTTTCGAAAAAGGAAGCGGAACTTCAACGTTCCATAAACTCATCAAAGAGATAGTAAAACTGTCAAACCAAATCTGCAGATGTACCCTTTGAATCGAAACGTACAAAAATTAATTGATTAGTGGTGCCTTACCATTTTCTTAAGTCATTTTACGACCTCCCTCTGGTTGCCCAAAAAGAACATTGTTAAAAATCCATTCCTGAGCCTCCACAGAAGACCAGATTTCCTACATGCCGCGCTATAAAAATGATTGATTATCTTCAGTGTGACAGTTTGTCGGAGAGGGTCTAAAAGTTTGGATAAACCGAAGCATGTCAATAAAGATCGCGCTTATACAAGCGGAATGTTTTACGATTTTCTAGTTTGGTGTTTGCATCTCATCTGAAGCCACGACAGAGTGGCGATGCCGGAGGAGGAAAAATAAAATTAATGCAATTTCGTCATGCACTTAATCCGGCGAACAAATCAATTACGAAACAAACAAATGAGGGTAAAATAGTTTCTCATGCATTTTCCATTTGTCGCCTGCAAGCACTTGGACCGTGTGGGTTTTTGCTTGGTGCTCGACTCAAGTGCTGCATATGTGTGTAGAAAGTTGCTGCGTCTGGTGTCGATGCAACTCCGAATTGCTGATGACGAAAGGAAGTTTGAAGAGTTCATTTCATTTGAAGCGTTTATCATTTATCACAGAGGGACCTGCTGAGTTGAGGCTGCTTGACGAATGATGAATGTGTGACGTATAGAATGTAAATCATTGGAGAATTTTAATTCCATACATTTGCAGTCAACAAACGGGAGAAGTGTGCACCATTGATCTGAATGAACGATGCATGATTAATGCATATTTTTACACCTTTATTGGGGACGGTTTTAATTTGAATATTATCACATGTTATCGAGTATTGCTCAACAAGCTCACCGCTATATCCTGATATTTCTATACCGAATATCGCTTATTCTTATGTATAGTCATAATATTTAGTTTTTGAAAAACAAGCAAGAAATAGCCACCTAAAGCCTGCCCATGTTAAATTCCGGACACTAACATAGTGTCAGTTAAAAATTCTAAACAAAATTCAACAAAATCGATTGCTGCTTTTAGTAAAATAGAGTTATATACAATAAAAACAGTTGATTTAGATGTATATTGTTCTTGCTGTAAAATTCTCGAACTTTCTGTGCTACACCCACCTTACAGTGTCCTCTAATACGCCTGCGGTGGTGTTTCTCCATCTTCTCTTGAAGCCGTCGATTCTATTTGCTTTCTGCTTAGTTTCAAAGAGTTTCCGCTTAACCAGAGACCAGTATTTTTCTATCGGACATTGTTCTGAACAGTATGGCGGATTGGCTATGGTTTTTATGGCACGTATTTGAACTCTTGTGCCTGATGCCATTCCAGGACGGATTTTGCTTAACGACAAGAGGCAAAATTAGGCCAAATCGAGGCTCAAGAGTCGATGCTACTTATAAACGGTAGCAACCGCATTTGCAGACATTTTTTCTGGAAGATAACGTTGTCAACCAACGAAAAGGCTCATTAAAACTGTATGAAGTCCGACGAGGTCTGGTCAACAGTAGAGATGTATTCCCAAGGCAAGACAGAAGTGTAGGTGCGTCGATTACCCCGTTCACTACCTTTGCAATAAGAGTAGCTTGTTGAATATTTCAGCGACGGTGCAGCGTGTCGAGTCCTAGAAACTGGCATCATTCGGGATACTGAGGGAGATCATGAGGATTACGCCTGGGTTTCCTTCTAATGCAATGCGTATGAATCAACGTTGAACACGTTCAATTCTGAGGTCACGTGAAAGTTGATACGAAGTCCAAATTACCGCAGCATTTTCAAGAACCGGTGGAACACAAGAACACAGTAGAGTGCTTTGAGGCAGTAAGGATCTGTGAAATCACGGGAGATTTTAGTGATGAATTCCAATTGTCATGAAGCTTTATTTATGATGGTTATTATGTGCTGATTAAATGTAAATTTTTCGTCTAGTGTCACACCCAATCAACTGACCTGATCAACGCGCTCGAGGATATTCCCATCAATTTGGTAGTTAAAAGTGATGGGATGCTTTGATCGGTGAAACTTGATAGCAACACATTTAGTAATGCTTATCACGAGTTTATTCATCTTACACCAGTAGGAAACCTGATCTAGTAGCTCCTGAAGCCGATAGCAATCCTCAATAGACCTAACCACCAGGTAGATTATCAAATTGTCTCTTATATGAGTACGTAGTTCGATCCTAGCAACAAAGGAGCATCGTTGAACAACAGCACAAATAGCAAGATCCTCAGGTTACTGCTTTGTGGTACACCTGGATGATTACTAAACGTACTGAATCAAGCTTTATGCACAGAACAAGACCCGTTAAGTAGCTTACCAGCCATGCCACAAGTCGTTCTGATAGATGCATCGGGACGGGATAGTTTGCACAGAGGTATTCTGTGATCAATGACGTCAAAAATGGCCACCAAGTCCGTATATACGGCATTCATTTGATGTTTAGCCCAGAGGGTTCGTTGTTACTGAGCGGCCTGGTATAAATCCATGTTGATTGTTTGAAATTCATTGTTTGGTACAGCCAATAATGACATTACTAACGATTATTTCGAATAGTTTCGATCCTGCAGGTAGACTGGCAACTCATCTGTAATTCTTCACATTTCTTTGATCTCCTTTCTTAAACACTAGAAACATAGGAAATTGTGTCCACGCAGCGGGGAACTCCTGCTGCTCAAACGATTTGTTGAAGATGTGGCCAAGAGGAGTCGCTAAGAAAGCAACACAGCGACAAAAGATAACAGCTAGTACACCATCAAGCCCGGGCGAATACAAGCTTTTTAGTTTCCTAGAAGCAGCAGTGGCCATGTCCTAACGTAAGCGATTTGAATCCACCGAATGAGATTATTTTGACTCAGTGAATGCAATCAGTTGGAAGGATCAGAGCAGAGATACGGTTTAAAATGACGCTTTATGTTTTTTTTTGTTGCATCAGATTGCTTAACATTATGTTAGATCATTATTTGAAATCTAAAATGATGTTTAAGGTACGACTTGAAGAAATGAGTGTGATTCAATCAATCTCGCTCAGCTGAATCCAACTGAATGCAATCGTTAATGATTCAGCGGGTAAAAAATAGGCAATGAGAAATCGTCCGCACTGTTACCTTCCGATTCATTCGCTGTACGATCAGATGCCAATTTTGCTCAATTCTGTTTTCTATGAATAGAATGGAAGCAGAACTGAATTGGAATAATGTAAACCTGGTAACGCTCACTTCTGAAAGTTCATGCGTGTGAGTGAGAAATGAGCGAATAGTGAACCGATTTTCCCATGCTTGGTCCTAAGTGATGCAAAAGGTATTCGGGTCAAATGCATCAGCAGGTAAATAAGAAGCTGTCACTTCTGCTTCTTGCTGAGATGTGAAGCCAGCGGAGAACACAGACGTGAAATGTTTGGCCAACAGTTCGCATGATACTTCAGCTGAAGATGATTCTGATTCGTCTAGAAATACATTTGACGGGATGGATGAGCATTTAGTCTTAGAATTCACAAAACACCAGATACTTGTTGGATCTCTACGCAAGCACTAGACATTCACTAGACGGTATGCGTCAATTGCAAGTTTGAAAGCCTGTTGATAAGTGAAGGAATGTTGCTTCAGAAGGAAACACTGTTTAGGATTTCGCTCGCGTTCAACCTACGCAGTTCTGGGTTGCTCCATGGTGATCAGAGACCGAATTCTAGAGAGGTTTTCATTGAGCCATCTGCACAAGATGTCACAAAAGCGCTTGTTGTCATATCGTCAACATCCTGTATATTGAGCAGTTCTGTCTAGCTTCACATCGTGTAGGAACAGTAGCTTGTATGCGAGGAATAGGCACGGAAATATCCAATGGAGGTTAGCTAGGATCAACGGTCAGCACAGGGACAACAGCTTTTGATACGTTGATAACATTCTCAGAAGGAAAATGCACCAGGTCAAGCCTAAAGATAAAGGGTGTTTTGATTAAAATTCGTTCGACTTAAACTTCGTGCATTAAAAAACCCATCATTTTAAATATGTGTGCGTGTAGCATCATGTCTTTATATTGATATTGAGATAAGCACTTCAGTTATCAAAATGTCGTCGAAGGAAGAGAAGCCACGCATCAAAATTTTACACGTGCATGGCGAAAATCCAAACTACTCTCACGCCAAGTTGGCAAAACTGTTTAATGTGGCTAAGTCAACTGTAAACAACATATTAAAAGTGTTCGGTGAACGTTTGTCGAGAGCCAAGGTGGATCGGGAAATCAAAAGCCAGAGGCCACAGTGACGACAAAAAGAGTTGCCCGCTGTTTCAAGCGGAACCCCAACCTCTCCGTCCGAGATGTCTAAAAAAAGTTAGGAGTGGCGCCTTCAACCGTGAATGAAGCTAAAAAATGAGCTGGACAGTCGACTTACAGGAAAATGATGACTCCAAATCGCGACTATAAACAAAACACGTCAGCCAAAGCACGATCGCGAAAGTTGATCACCACGATACTCACGAAATTTGATTGGGTGGTTTGGACGATGAAACTTACGTCAACGCAGACTTTAAACTGCCTGGACAGGAATTTTATACGGCAACCGGACGGAGAAAGGTGGCAGATATTTTCAATCAGATTAAATAGTCAAAGTCTGCTAAGAAATATCTGGTGTGGCAGGCCATCTGTACCTGTGACTAGACGAGCAACGTTTACATTGCGACCGGAACCGTCAACCAGGAAATTTATCTGAGCGAGTGTCTACAAAACCATCTTCTGCCTTTCCTGAAAGCGCCACAATTGTTCCGTTCTATTTCGGCTGGATTTGGCATATTGCCATTACCGATCTAAGGCCAACTTTTTTGCTGCCAACAACATTAAAGTGGTGCCCAAGGACAAGAACCCTCACAATACACCAGAGCTCCGCCCAATCGAACAATATTGGGTCTTCGGCAAGCGGAACCTTAAGAAGAATCAAAAATCAGTTGTAAGCGAGAAACAGTTCAAGGCAAAGCGGCGTTCTGCAGTGAATAAAGTGGACAATGTGACTGTACAAAATCTCATGGCAGGTGTTAAGCTTAGCTGAATATTTCTCGTGTATTCTATTTTAACTGAACTTGAAAAAGAAAAAGAATTTGACTTATTAATAAAAACAAATTTTGTATGGGAACACTCCTCAGACTCAATGACAGAATACATTCCCAAAACAATACTGTAGGGAACGTCATAGTTGTCATCCGGTTTTATCCAGTCTCCGTTCAAAGTTATCACCGGTCTTCTTTTATAATATTGCAATATACTCAGATGACCGATAAGATCACCTTACACTTTATTTCTAGACCTTTTCAGCACCCGAGCGCTTCTTTCCGCCTCTAACTTCACATACTCATGCAACGGCAGTAGATTGAGAATTGCATCCAGTGCTTCCAATGGTGTGCTGAGCATAGCTCCAGTTATAGCAATGCATGCAAGTCGTTGAAGTTTTGCAAGTTTAGCTTCTGCAGTAGCTTCCTTGGTTCTCGCCCACCACACTAACAAAGCGTATGTTATTTTTGGACGTATAACAGATGTGTAGACCCAAGTAATCACTTTTGTTTTTAAGCTCCATTTCCTACCAAGGGTTTTGGAGCATAACCAAAATGCACTAATAGCTTTGCTTATCACATAACCAAGGTGTGCATTCCAGTTCAGCTTAGCATCCAGAATTACGCCTACGTATTTAACATGTTCACTAAATTGAATGTCTTCTCCTCCAAGCACGAGGAGTGCTTTAAGGTTAACCTCTCTTTTTCTTGTGAAATGTACAATTACTACTTTTGACGGATTAATGCTGAGGCTCTCCTTCATACACATAAGATTGGGTAATCTTTGAAGCCTGTTGCAATCTACCTGATACTATGAAGTCAAACTTCCTTCTTACTAAGATGACTATGTCATCCACAAAACCTACAACATCGTAATCTTTCCCGTCTAATCTTCTGAGAAGATCGTCTACAACTAAGGACCACATAAGTGGAAATAGTACTCCCTCTTGGGTGCAACCTTTCGTTGCCCTTGCCTTAGTAGAAGCTCCTCCAAGCTCTGAAGTGATTTTTCTTTTTGCGAGCATAGTATGAATCCAGTTGACAATGCTAGTGTTAAAATTCCTCTTTTTCATAGCTCCAGCCATTAAGAAATAAGATGTTTTGTCAAACGCACCTTCAATTTCTAAGAACGAACAAAGTGCTATTTCTTTTATTGACACAGATTTTTCGACTTTTTCTACTAGCGTATGAAGCGCTATAACTGTTGATTTACCAGAATGATAAACAAACTGCATGGTCCAAGGTTGCTAGTTTGTGAAACACCTGACGAGCTTCGCATACAAAATTTCTTGGTTGATTGCACCATAAGTTCATCGCCTTCTATACCCAATATCTCTCATTCTTCAGTATGGTCGTACTATTCAGTTTTTGGGAAACAAGCAAGAAATAGCCATCTAAAGCCTGTTATTGAAGTTATTGTATTGTTAATTATGCGTGAGAGTCTTCCGAAGCATTTTTCTCTAACCAAAAATCAGAGGTTATTGTATTGTTCGAATGATATTACTTAATTAACATTTCACCACCCGTGCAAGGATCATGTCGTCCATATAGACGCTGTTGACACAGCCTCAGTAGGTGTTACATTTTCAAGTTTGTTTTCCTTATTTGTCAGTCATGTTCATGTTCACTGTTTTGTACGGTATCGTTTCGTCTTTTTGTTATTTAGTTCGTCAGTGTGTTTTCTTTAGTCTTTTGTGGTTTAGTTGGTCATTTATGTGCCACATAAGTCTATCTGAGCAGTTTTCTCGAATCAAACATAAGCTGTCATTATGTCGTCGAGACATTTGAATTCTACCAGTTCTAGTAATGTCTGATGTAACAATGTTCCAACAGTATAATTTTTATTGTTTACTAAAGGGACTCATGAGAGAGAAGTTTCCTTTAAAAAAGTTTGGGGGGTCATTGCGTCTCTTTATGTTATTTAATTTAATCTAAGTCGTTTCATCGCTGCAAAGTCTTACATACATGCATGTGAAGCCTAACAATAATTATTTGAGTCTTGGTCAGTAATAATATTCACTTTACTGGCAAAGTTAAGCTTTATCACGCCTATTCCCTATCTATTAATGAAGCCTGTTTTAAGATTGTTAGTATACCATTGTTATAATGTGTGGTATTTTTATTATAGCTTTTAGAAATGAGAAATAACAAAATAAGAATGGTGCCAGGTTCCTAGTTTTAATAAAACTTCTACTCAGTGAATCCAACATTCGATGCCCTACGAATATCAATAATCGCAAATTGTGTATCAACATATACCTATCTAGCTAGATTTAAATTTATGCGTGGCTACGGCTTATCATGTCAGGGAGCGCATAAGAAAGGTGTTGCGGCCAAGAGGAAACCCCACATTAATATCACTGAGGAAAGAGCCCCACCATACTGGAAATGCTGGAAGGCTCCCTTACAGGATGCCCGTTGGATCACATCTGTAAAATCAGTGCATCAATGCCAGATATGTGACGCGGCATTATATAAAAATAGTTATGATGTGATACCTCCATGTTAGAATATATCTTTGTTTACCATCTCAGTGCTAATGGCGTAGTCCCTTCTATGGTGACCAGATCACAAATCCAAGGGGAAGGAGCTCTAGTATTAAGTCACTCATGAAAAATCAGCGAGGTAGTGTTTAGTCAGTGAACCTGGGGACTTACATTGGCGAGATGTCCCGAATAACTGTCAACGCACGCAATGCTCAATCACTGCGAGACCTACTTCTGGTGTACAGGAGTTCTCGTTCTGGCACCGTGTTTTTAATAACAAGCTGATTCACTACACGCAAGTTGGTTTAGTTTATTAAATCACTGTTACATATGCATTTAACTTTCTAGTATTTTTACTTAACGTCTAATTTTATTCACTTATCTTAACATTTAACACATAGAACTTTATACAATTTAAAAGAAGTGTCGACGTTCGAAACGGACTGATCACAGTGAGCTGTCGTGTGTGCACTGACGATCCTCCTCGATGTCCACCTCAATGTCATCGATAACCTTTGTGTAGAGATACCTTCGGGTTACACCGTCTGCTCTCCCGCTCAAATCCAGCAGATGCAGCATCTCAGCCTCTCGGAGATCCCATTGGGATGTGGTGGTGGATAGGATCACTTGATTCGGGATGAGTGCGCCTAGCCTGCTGTTCGATGAAACATTGTATCGTCGCAATTTGTGTCGCTTCGGTTGACGAGTGTTGTTCTGGGCTATTTGCATGTTATATGCAAACATCCTGCCTCCCCCAGAAATAACTATTTCTGAACGTTGATAACGCTAGCTGTTGTGGACTAACTGTTACTCTTCGTCTTCTCGATGATTCCGTCTTCCACGTTGATCCTCAGTCATTAGTTGATTGGCACATGAAAAATAAGACCCGGTAGATCCGGAGATTTCTAGTATATTTATTGGACAGGTCCTTACCTTGGACCCTAAGATATAGAGCCTTGTATTTTTGATTTCTACGGTGATCATTCCGGGTTGCACTTCTACTTTTAATTGTTGTTGCCGACAACATTGCCGACGTTAGATGATTTTTCTTCGTTCGATGATGATGACACTGGTAGCAGACACAGCTTTGCCACAGGTCGAGTGATGAATCCACGAGCCGTTTGAAGGGTAACAACTCGAACAACGCCGTCCTTGCCGGGATGCAGTTCATGTATTCTTCCAGTTGGCCATCGCATCGGTGATAGGTTTTCCTCCTTAATAATTGCAAGACGATTCTTCTCAATTTGCACAGGTGGGTTACACCATTTGGCTCTTGGTTGTAACGTAGCCAAGTATTCAATGTGCCATCGATTCCAAATTTCCTGGAACATTTTTTGGGTCTGCTGCCATTGCGTTAACCGGTTGTATGGGATAGAATCGAGATTGATGTCTGGAACAGCTTTCAATTCCGAACCCACTAGGAAATGGCCAGGAGTTAGAGGAGCCAAGTCAGAAGGGTCGTCGCTTAATGGAGTGAGTGGACGGGAATTTAGACAGCATTCTATTTGCGCTAGAAGTGTCTCCATATCATCATACGCCAAGACTCGAGGGCCTAGTACCCGAACAAAATGTTTTTGTGCTGATTTTATTGCTGCCTCCCAGAGCCCGCCGAAGTGAGAGCCTTTGGGAGGGTTAAAGTGCCAATGGATGCCATTTTCCGTGCACTCTCGAGCTACCTGATCTTTGTACTCTGAGCTACTCAAAAGCCGTTTCAGCTCGTTCGACGCGCCCACAAAGTTCTTTCCATTGTCCGTGTATACATCGGAGCACAACCCACGCCGTGACACAAATCGCCGGAACGCTTGCAGGAACTTGGAAGTACTCAAGTTTGAGACAAGTTCAAGGTGAACTGCCTTTGTCGCAAAACATACAAACACGGCTACGTATGCTTTGATGGGTGCATCGCGCTTATGCCGTGGCTGTGTGAAGATTGGTCCCCAAAAGTCTATGCCAACTCTAGAGAAGGGCCGTGATGCAATTACACGAGCAGCCGGGAGCTCGGACATGAACTGTTCGATGAGCTTTGGTCGTGCACGTACACATGTGACACATTTGTGTACGATTTGCCGTGCCACACTTCTTCCACCCAAAAGCCAATATCGAAGTCGAATCGTGTTGACCATCAGCTGAGGAGCAGCATGCAGCAGTTTCTGATGGTACGACAACAATAGCAATGTCGACAGAGAGTGAGAGCCTGGTAGCAGGATTGGATGCTTGAAGTCCTCATGTTGTGTTGATCGTCCCAAGCGACCACCGATCCGAATGATTTGTTCGTTGGGTGACAGCATCGGATGAAACCATTTGAGTCGAGAGCCTTTTGAAACTGACTGTCCGTTCTCCAATCGCTTCCACTCGTCCGAAAAGCATTGTTGTTGCAGTAATCGAATGAGCGCATGTTCGGCCGTTTTGAGTTCTTCGGTCGTGAGAAAAGTGAATTTCCTTTCATTCTTGGGCCTTCGTAGGAAAGAAAAGAAGCGAAGCCAGTAGGCAGTAGCACGTACCATCTTCGTATAGTTGGAGAAATTTGATACGAACTCGTCGATGAAGGAAGATGTGGTAATAACAGATGCAGAAACTGTAGTAGTTTTTCGTCGTTCCGTATTGCTATCATCATTTGGTCCACAGTGTAGTCCAGGAACAGGCCAATACTCTTTCTCCTTCTGCAGCCATGTTGGGCCTTTCCACCAGAGTTTATTCGTAATGAGATCTGAAGCCAAACAACCACGCGAGATGATGTCAGCTGGGTTTTCGAAACCTGCAATGTGGTTCCAAGTACAATGCTGTGTCGCATGCTGAATTTTGGAAACCCTGTTAGCGACAAATGTTGTCCAAATGGATGGAGTTGCTTTGAGCCAATTAATAACAGTGGTGGAATCAGTCCAGAAGATGGTAGAGAATTTGATCCTAACGGAAGCGACGATTCGTTGATACAACTCGGCAGAGAGTAGCGCACCACACAGTTCGAGCCTAGGCGTACTTTGTTTCTTTAGAGGAGCGATTCTGGACTTCGACGTCAGAAGAGCAATTTTGATTTGTCCACAGTTATCGATTGACCTCAGGTATGCACAACAACCGTATCCAATGTCGGAAGCATCCGAAAACAAGTGAAGTTCAATCTCGACCGAGTTCGGGAGAAGAACAAAACGATCAATTCTTAATTCGTTTAACGATGGAAGATTCGAGTGGTAGTTGATCCATTGATCCCGTAAACTAGTTGGAAGCTTCTCGATCCCATTCCCAAATTGTTCCATTTTCGTCCCTTAGTGTCCATAGTGTTTGCATGAAGGCCTTGGCTTTGACGACGACTGGACCGACAAGCCCTAAGGGATCGAAGAGTCGAGCAATATACGACAGCGTTAGACGTTTCGTAATTACGACGTTCGGTGGTAGTGGAAGATCGATTTTATACTTCAGCATATCGCATACTGGTTCCCAGTGCAAACCGAGCGTTTTAATGGTTTGGTCACGATCGAGGTCGACAGAATTTCGTAGGGCACGATTTTCTGGTAATATGCCTTCTAAGACACCCTCACAATTTGACGCCCATTTTCTCAGATGGAAACCTCCCTTAGAAAGCATACCGTTGAGTTGATCTCGAAGTTCGATTGCCTCTGCAATGTTTCTTGCACCAGAAAACAGGTCATCAACGTAAAAATCGTTCTCGACGATATTTGCTGCCACTGGAAAATTGTTGGCTTCGTCCCTCGCCAGCTGCTTCAAGACACGTGTCGCCAAATAAGGTGCCGATGCTGTTCCATATGTGACGGTCTTGAGCACAAATGTTTGTATTGGTTGGTCAGGAGATGATCGCCAAAATATACAAAGATAAGCATAATCGTCAATGAAGTGTAGCACTTGACGATACATTTTCTCAGCGTCGGCGATTAGAACGATCTGGTGAGTTCTGGAACGCATAATAATCGATCGCAAATCATCCTGCACGATCGGGCCGACTAACAAAGCATCGTTGAGTGATATTCCCGAGCTTGTTTTGCTAGACGCATCAAAAACGACGCGTAGCTTTGTGGTGGTACTACTCTCACGAATGACAGGATGGTGTGGAAGATAGTACTTTGGATGAAGGGAATCTCCGAAGTCGCTGAGTGGCGCCATGTGACCCAATTGAAGATACTCAGCCATGAACTCACGATACTGCTGAGCAATCGAATCATTTTTTGATAGTCGATTCTCCAATAATCGAAAACGATGGAGGGCCGATTTCTGGTTGTCACCCAGTCGTTGAATAAAAGATTCTTTGAAGGGAAGTCGTACCATATATCGACCAGATATATCACGAGCAACAGTACGCTGGAAGAACTCTTCACAAGCAGTTTCGTCCGGGAGTGATTAGCAGGAGATGAATCCTCTTCAATTTTCCAAAACTTTTCCATACCATTGTGTAGATCGGCTATGGTAGCAACGTTGCAGCTGACTGGAGATTCGCGATGACCATGAGTAGTTTTGCCTGATACGACCCATCCAAAAACCGAGTTGGTAAGTGACGGAAGAGAATCTCCAAGATAAATGCGTCCAGGAATCGCGAACAAATCAAAGAAAATCTCTGCTCCTAGCACGATATCGACCGTACTCGATTGGAAGAACGCTGGATCAGCAAGGTCAATGTTTGAGGGAATATTCCAACGATCGATGTTTAGGTTGACGGATGGAAGATCGATGGTGACCTTGGGCAGAATAAGCAAGTCGATGCATGTGGAGTAACTAGAATTTCGGGATTTAACGACGGCTCGAAATTGATGCTTCACAATGGAAGAGGCCTTTCCTATTCCTGCTATCGGTACGTCGACTCTCGTTCGTGTGACAGTCATCACCTGAGAGAGATGAGTGGTAGCAAAGCAACATTCGCTCCGGAATCCAAAAGAGCTCGTGCGAAATGTTCCTTCCCGGTGTCATCGACAACAACCACCACGGCAGTGGCTAGAAGAACCTTTGATCTCGCAGAAAGCTGTAGTTGCATCCTTTCACACCCGAATGAGCTGCATTGATAGTGTCCGTTGACGCTTGCAACGATATTGGTGACGGCTGCCGATCTTGAGAGGAAGTGGTAGGTGCAGGATTGTTTGAACTTTGGTGGTTAGTCATCGATGTTGATGCAGTATTCCCAGTGCTCCATGAATTGGTGCATAGTTGAGTGTGGTGACGAGATTTGCATTTTCGGCAACAGATATCCGAGGGACAGTCGCGTGCCATGTGTCCCTTACGGAGGCAGTTGCGACATAGTAGATGTCGTTTGATCAGTTTCTCCTTCTCCTCAATCGGCATGTGGCTGAAGATGTTACACTGGTAGATAGGATGTTCCTGTGGGCAGAAAAGGCACTTTCGTCGATTTTCTTGGAAAGCTCCATGGCTACCGACACGAGGATTCGATGGTTTACGAACTGGTTGAGGTTGTTGAAGGTCACCTTGCTTGCAAGACACTTGTAGTAGAACGTTGACTCTACGCTGGATAAAGTCCGTAAGATCCTTGAAGACAACGTTGTCACGAGTCGCCGAAAATTCCTCCCAATCTCGTCGAGTCACGGGGTCGAGACGGCTTGTGAGAAAATGAATCAGCAAGATATCCCAATATTCGGTATTCTCTCCTAGCTGTTTCAGCACTCTGACGTTCGCTTCAAATTTCTCGACTAATGAATGCAGCTCAGCAGATGACTCTCGACGAAGGACCGGAAAGTCGAACAGGGCCTGAACATAATTGCGCTTTAGTACCTTTGGGTTTTGGAAGTGTTCGATCAAGAGGTTCCATGCAACAGGATAGTTGGTGCCGCTAATAGGTATAGTTTGTATCAGTTTAAGTGCTTCTCCAGCTAGCGACGATCGAAGGTAATAAAACTTTTGAATACTGGAAAGTTCCGACGAAGAGTGGACAAGCGATGCGAACAAGTCATGAAAGTTAAGCCAGCTCTCATAATTTCCAGTGAACGTAGGCAGCTTGACATCGGGCAGCTTGACATGATTCGAACTATGGCTTTGAGTTTGGGGGCGGAAGAGGGTGCACTTGCAGCAGGGACTTGGCAGTGTTGCAGAAGAAAACCCTTAATTTTGTAAAATTGTGTCTCAAATTCGGCTCTATCTTTAAAATATTGTTCTACAGCTTCAGGGGTTCCTCACAAGTTTCTAGCTCCGTTTGTACCTTATTGAACTCCGTCCACAGCGACACGACCGCTTCTAGGCGTACTGGCACTTCCGCTCTGTCTCTTTCTTCTTGGTAGGTAACGACGAAATTCTTGATCAGCGTGAACGACATTAAGATGCTGCGACGTCTCGTCTTCAGATGGCGTAACTTTCTCTCCGTGGCTGACATGATGAAAACGAAGAGTCGAATACGGATCTATAATTGAAGACCAGGTAGCCCGGAAAAGAAAAACTAGCGAAATGGAGCGATAATTGACCTTCTTGAAGGCAAAAATTGCCTTGGATTTCGAAAAAATGCTCCTTCTTTCGAACTGCAACTTGTCCTAGACCAAAGTAGAAAATCTACAGCAATGGCGTTTCTCTCCAGTTAGATGGTGGCTTGATTGCAGTTAGATGGTGGCTTGATTGGTCTCGGATGGCAATTGGCTCCTTGATTGCCGTGACAATATAATACGGCCAATTTTTTTGGCACTCTGGTTATACTGGTCGGTGATTACTAACCAGTAATTGCAGTCCGGGATACTTCCGTTTGATGATGAAACATGCAAGCAAAATTGACCCGGTAGACGAGCGATAAAAGTGTAGAGCGATTGGAATATCACTCACCTGTTTATGCATTTAACAATGCCTTTGACAATAACTTCTAACCAGCTTTGTTTTCCGAATCGATTGACGATGGCGAACGGTGGCGAATGTAATGGATTTCACCAGTTGAATACCTTATTCACATGCAGGCAGGAATGGCGCTGGTGCCATTTGCAGAATGTTCTCCGGGTGATCGGAATGGAGTCGACGACCATCCGGTTCGAAGGACCAGATGTTTAGTCAGTGAACCTGTGGACTTACATTGGCGAATGTCCCATAACTGTCACCATGCAATGCTCAATCACTGTGAGATACTTGGTGTGCAGGAGTTTTCGTTCTGCACTGTGTTTTTAATAACAAGCTGATTCACTACACGCAAGTTGGTTTAGTTTATTAAATCACTGTTACACATGCATTTAACTTTCTAGTATTTTTACTTAACGTCTAATTTTATTCACTTATCTTAACATTTAACACATAGAACTTTATACAATTTAAAAGAAGTGTCGACGTTCGAAACGGACTGATCACAGTGAGCTGTCGTGTGTGCACTGACGATCCTCCTCGATGTCCACCTCAATGTCATCGATAACCTTTGTGTAGAGATACCTTCGGGTTACACCGTCTGCTCTCCCGCTCAAATCCAGCAGATGCAGCATCTCAGCCTCTCGGAGATCCCATTGGGATGTGGTGGTGGATAGGATCACTTGATTCGGGATGAGTGCGCCTAGCCTGCTGTTCGATGAAACATTGTATCGTCGCAATTTGTGTCGCTTCGGTTGACGAGTGTTGTTCTGGGCTATTTGCATGTTATATGCAAACA
>JASCZW010009321.1:0-43391 GCA_034211315.2 Aedes japonicus | reverse complement strand
TAAAACCGCTGTCAAACCCTGCATGCCGAGCTCTCACACGCAATTGCTCACCTGGGAAAAAGCCTTGTAAGTATTGTGAGATTGGGTGACTTGATTTGTTGAATCGTATCGTATTGATCTCGCTGTATGCAGCACGAGGTCTTCATCACCTTGATGAATTTTATGAATGACCGGAAACGTGTGCTTGACGGTAATAAAGTAGCTTAAAGGCAACTATTTCGAAACCGAGAGTTGGCAGAGTTTCAAAATGTTGGCGCTGGTGACAATTTAACGGCTCGTATGGGATGGGCACTAACATGAATGTTTTCGAAAACGCGGCTGTCTCCAATCAGAGTTGCAATCGGAAAGCTTAACCGTATATATGATAATAAAATGTGCGCTGAATTCCAATCAGTATGCTCTACGATTGCTTTTCCCCACGACCATCGCTAGTGTTGGTGAAAGTCGAAAAAAACAACTGATAAAGGTCAACTAACGTGCATCGTCAATAGCAAAAGCGACTATTTACAATTCTTACGACCACAATTTCACGACCGCTTGCAATGGCCTGGTTTATTGACTGTGACTCTACCAACTAAGCTAAGCGAGGACACTCTACGGTATCTGTAACTTAAATTTATTCGAAGGCGCCAATGCTCTCCAGTTACAAGTGACAGAAAACTTTTAATTATAATCCGCTTCTTTTCAATGGTCTCATTAAAACAATGCTCTATATCCTACACATGTAAATGTGCTTCACTATTTCAAGCTCAGGAAGAAGTGTCGCCATAATACTCAACAGGTAGGTGTTGGGGTGAAAGCACGTAAATATATGTGCATACGGTCTGTATGTTCGTATGAGAAAACACAAACTAAGCATCTTTCTCGTGCCAACACGCAAACCGTGTCTGCCAGTCTGTCTCCTTGTCAGGATAGTGTTGCATGGAATGTGGCAATAGTTTTTGTTGTCGTCTTGACTAGCAGAAGGTATGGTGCTCAGTGTATAATTCAATGTCAAGAGTCATCCTCGCCGCAGAGAAATGCATCCCCTGGGTAAATCGGAATTATACTCTAGACAGTAAAATGTGTTTAATGCAAAACATGTTTGTTTTGTTCTAACCAAGCTCATTTATTATTAATATGCTTGGATGGTGATGAAGAAAATGTCATATTTCAACACAATTCTCTCAACCCTCCCGAAGAACTCAGCAGTCGCTTGGATAAGCAGTGAAATTAATTAACTTCTCAGCACACTCATTGCCGGTGGCAGTCGGAAATCTCCTCACCATTTAATTTACAGGGTTTGCAGTTAGCCACACTGGATAAGCGCAACATTAAGCACACCACTGACCGTAAAAAAAACTAGGACTTTTTCAGCCTGCACCATCAACCTAAATCAGAGCGTAAACGTGTAGCAGTTAGCTCATTTTCAGCCATTTACATGCAGCTCCAGAAGGTCCGGGCCTCAAGATCGACCAGCCAACATGGCATTCCGCTTCGTTTAACCACATGCAGGAAGAGCCCGGAACACCCTTTCGGTCCATAATCATACATCATGCTGGCGAGAAAGGTACATAGGAATGGGTAGTCATTTATTCATGTACGATTCCAACAAAGACTGCATCTCTCTTCTTATATTCTTTGTGGGAATAGCTTAAGAAACCCCTCTTATGCCCAATTATTCTGTGGAACAGGATGCGATGGGCGTTCCAATACTCCTCACATTGTCGGAATGGAACTATCTTCAGACTGCTCGAAGCTTAGCCCTTCCATCTTCTGTATTTACTTCCGTCGGAAAGTGAACAACATTACAAATGACCACCAGCCAAACCTAACAAGCCCCAGAAGTAGAAGAAGAAAAGAAAAAAAGCATTACGCTCGTTAACTGTTTTATGTTTATTTTTACCAGGCTGGACGAATCGACCGACTTTACCCGGGAGGCACACACGCACGAAGGTTTTCCTGGCCCGGAAGAGTGAAATAAAATCCAATTATCACCTAACGTGGTAGCGCTCCAGACGTCTTGGTGAACGTGATGGCGATGATGATGATGATAGGACTTAGTAGGCCGGAGACCGTGGACTGAACGAAGGCAATGAGTGTGACTGGAAGGCTCGAGTGACATCAGCCGCCGGACTACTAACCTAGACAACAGCTTTGTTTGTTCCATGTCTGCCGGCTGTTGAAGTTGAGAGAGGACTGAGGTGGTTTGATGGAGGCCGGGGAGATAAACTTTTGAATAATTATTTGCACAGACGTTACTTAGAAGATCAATAATCTAAATGTATTTCTAGGAACACATTAAATTGAAATTCACTATTGAGGACAACTGTCGAATTGAACGTCATTAATAAAATCATAGAGTTCATAGATAACCATCTTATTTTGGATTTCTGTGATTCTGTGATTCTGAAGGGCAACAATTGCGTAATTCGGTAGGTGAATTAATTTTGAAATGAGAAAATAATTCTCACCAACCCACTCAATTGAATGCCTTGAAGGGTTGACTTCAACAAATTTGAGTAACCTTTGGCGGTCGTGTGCTCATTGATTCAGTTGAGTTTTCATTTGGGAGTAAAACAATTTTTTGTGCTTCCCAAATACACCCATAGGAGTTGGTGGCCGCTATTCCAACAGCTCCAAACGTATTCCAGTTGGCAACCGCGTGTTTTCTTCGTCCAAAGATATACACAACTTGTTTCTCCCACTGCACAGTGGGAAAAAAGTGTCCGAAACGCGAAAGAATTCTATATCACAGCTCGGAGTAGAACGGTGTCTGTAAATGTTACCTTAGCTTGAACGAAAATTTCCAAGGAATCAAATGGACGTGGTCTCATTGGCCGCACTGAACTGCTTGGGGAGCAAATGAGCTTAGGGTTCCCCTAATATTTCCTTGTTATTTAGAAATTTCTTTGCTCTGTGTGACTCAAGATCAACAAAACTATGCTATTGGTGTTGGTTTAGTTCACCGCATGACTCTTAGAACGAAAATATGGCACAGTTTACCCTGATGTCCCAAATGTTTTCGAAATAAAGGAAAAAATCAATATTAGTAAACATGGCACCGCTCAAACGTCATCTAAACCTTGCTTCAGATAGAATTGGAACAAAAACAATTGCCTGTATTTCAGTTATTTATTATTGAATTCAAGATCTTTTTTTATACAAATGTAGCGTTTTCTTCATACTTTTAAGAAAAAATACGGATAAAACTATTCGGCACGGTTTCGAAGGAATTCTCGATTTTTTCCTGTAACACGGCTCATTAGGCGGCGCACACCTTCTTCGTCCATCGTTTTAGCTATCTTTTTCCACCAGGTCTTCATCTGATTGATGTATTTGACAACCTTTCCCTTTGACTTGAGTCTCCTCTTCATGATTGCCCAGTATTTCTCAATAGGGCGGAACTGGGGAGCAGTTGGGTGGGTTAAGGTTTTTCGGAACAACCTGCACCCCTTTCTCTGCATACCATTCTTGAACGACTTTGCTGTAATGACAGCTTGCCAAATCTGGCCAAAACATTACGAGATGGTCGTGGGATCGAATGAACGGCAAAATTCGTTTTTGGAGACACTCTTTTGCTATAGTTCCGACGTCATTGTCTTATTTGTAACGAAAACTTTCGTTTTTTGCCACAGCTGCAAATGCCCTGCCAAATGATGAATTTTCGTGCAAATTTGTCGGCAAAAACAAATTTAAATTTGGCTGGAACATCCCCCGAGCCGTTGCCAAGTAAAATTTTTGACCTGGGATTTGTCCGAAGTCAGCCTTGACATAGCTTTCATCGTCCATCAGAAGACACCCGTCGAACTTGGTCAGCACCTGGTCGTATAACTTCCGAGCACGGATTTTGGTCACACTATTCTGTTTTATGGTCCGATTTGGCTGTTTGCTAGCTCGATACGACTTGATTCCTTCCCGGAGTCGAGTTCTCTCACCCAAGTAACAATTTTGTTTTATAAGGGTTCTGAAGAACATGAATTAGACTTCAAGAATGCTATAAAACCAGATAAACTCAGTAATGTTCCTTGGACACGATACTATGGGCAGCACCGAATTTTCTGGCCAATCACGGTCCGACGATTTGGATTCCTCTTAATCGTCTTCAAAATCTTACCACGCAGTTCGGTCGACAGTTCCACTCCGACGATTGGCTGAGGCTTCCGAATCGTCGTCAATGTTTCCTTATACCGTTTGATAACGCGCCATACGGTATTTCTGGGCAATTTCAGCTGTTTAGCTAGCCTAGATGCAGACCACAATGGATTTTCCAAATAACTGTGCACAATTTTTCCCTTCTTTCGGCTTCTATGTTGATTGTTTACAAAGTACAGTCGATTTGCGGAATGTCAAAAATACATACATAGAGCTGACAAAATTCCCAACACGTGGGCGCCAAGAACTTCCAAATCCGTCCACCAGGAGCGCCACAATATGAGCAAAAGTTTGTTTCAATTCTAAATGAAGCAAGCCTTAATCGACCATATCTTCGTTCACAGAGCTGTGCGGTGAACGGAACCAATTCCAATCGATTCTCCAGCAAATTTTACAAAGGACTAACCTGTTGATCTTGAGTAACTTCAACCAAAGAAATTTATGATAAACACAAAAATAATAGGGGAGTCAGGGTAAAATCAGCCATATCTTCATTCACAGAGCCGTGTGGTTAATGAAACCAACTCCAATCGATTTCTCAGCAAATTTTACAAATGAATAGCCTTAGTTTGTTGATCTTGAGTAACTCCGACCAAATAAATTTATGATATACACAAAACAATGAAACCACGTCATTCAATTCCTTAGAAATTTTCGTTTAAGTAAAGGTAACATTTACAGAAATCGTTCCACTCCGAGCTGAGAATTCATTCGCGTTTCGGGCACTTTTTTTCCCACTGTGCACTGGAATGATGCTTCCGGAAACGTGAAACCTTGAGACCACATCGTTACCCTACATCGTAATACAAGATAATTCAAAATCGTCAGTTTTCTCATGCCATTCTACATTTTTTTTCGGCATAAGACGAATTTCACGCCAACTCGTCTTCGTGATTGGCAGCACCCTCTCAGAATCCAATGAAACTTTGTGGGTGTGTAGACTACGTATTTTCAAGCATCTGTGCGTACTTTGTTTTTTTTTTCAAAATTTATCTAGAGTAGTATTTGAAAAGGGTTTAAGTTTTTTGATCGATTTTTTTATATCAACATAACTCAAAAAGGAAAAGACTTACAAAACAGTGATGCATGTGTGACTTCAAAAAAACTGTCTGGACTTTTATGAAAAAAAAATGTAAAAATTGTATAATCGATTCTTACACACTAAAAAAAAATATTTAAAATTTAAAGTGAATGGGAGATGGGAGATTTTTAGAAAATCGTCTAAGCTTTTATGAAAAAAATTGTAACAGTTATAAAATCGGTTTTTACACGCTAAAACAAATATTTTAAAATTAGGAGGCAATTTGCAATAATGGTTATCTTAGAATTAAACGAATTTTTTTTCTTAATATAGTCAATATAATTGTCTTACAGTTTTTCATACATCGCGAGATGGGCACTTTTAAGAAAAAAAAAGTTTTTCTAACTACAAATTTCTCATGTCCAGTTTTTATCGTGTACCGTACCAACTCGTCTTATAATTTTGTCCTAAAATCACCAGCCAATTAAATTTTATTAAAATGACAATTTGGATTTTTTAAGGGTTTTTTAATGTTTGAAAAATCAAGCCTGCTATTTGGAAAGGGCTTATTTTTAAATTTTTCAAACTTTAGTGATAATACAATTATATCAGGTGGTTGATCCTGTTTATTTCCACACCTTTGAAGTATATTACAAGATGGACAATAAATTGGAAAACAAAAGTTGTATCATACAGGGTGTGGCAGAAAATAATGCGAAAATGTGTTATGTATCTTTCAAATCCCATTTTCAACTAATTCAAGCAATAATATCAACATTATCGAGTGCAGTTATCTTTATAAAATCCTTTTAAACAAATTTATTCAATGTGTCCTCCATTTTTATTAATGAAATCCTCGAGCTGAGGCCGGAACGCCTTTCGGACGTAGTCCTGACATTGACTGCCATGTGCGAGTTATGATTGACTTCAGGGTTTTCACACTAGGGTGTGATGTTTTGCAGGCTCGTGCTTCAATATATGCCCAAATCAAATAATCCAACGGATCAAGATCTGGACTGCTAGGGGGTCACAAATCCTTCAGCCAAAACATCATGTCATCGTTCAACCGTTGTTGGGTTCGATTGAACGTGTGATACGGCGTTGTCCAACGCTGTAGGACAATTTTTTTGTCCTCGGAGAAGTTGGCCTTCACCCAGGGAAGCACTTGGTCCTTTAAAATACCGATATACACTTCGGTATTGATTTTAACTCCAGCATCAATGAAAACAGGCGGCATTTTCAAACCGTTGTACGCCACCAAGCCAAACATCATGACACCAGCCGGATGTTTGGTTTGAGATCTAATTTCACTTTTTCCGGAACGTTCTCCATTTTCTGTGGTGAAATGAACCGGCGGCTGTTAGCCACAGCATCGATGCTGAAAAGCTTTTCGTCGGAGAACAGGATTATCATTTTTTCCTTCTTCAACAGGGGAAGTAATCTCTTGGAACGAGTCACTCGTAGTTTCTTGACCCGGTCCGTCATCAAGTGGAGTTTCACTCTGACTCTAAAAGATGAATGCAGGTCTTCTTTGATGATTCTTCGCGTGGATTTTTCCGAATTATTGGATTCCTTTGCAAGTTTTCTTATGGAACGCACCGGGTTGCGTGCAATTTTTGCACGGACCGATTTGATCACGTTCTACCTGCGTGCAAAGCGCGGACGTCCGCTAGCTTCGCTGTTAGGACATCCTCAGGGACTGTTTATGCGACCATTGCCTGGCACCTACCACCTTGGCATTTCTTTCGGCATCTGCGAGCAACAAACTGGTGATCACTCTTTCGCGAACATTTGACGAATTTGAAAAAACAAATAGAATGTCTGGATGCAGCACTTGAAAGTTAACATAAACAAATACACATTCAACAAAAATTAGTCACTAGCTACACGAACTAACCCAATACTCAAGTTTGAACATTTTCGCATTATTTTTTGCCGCACCCTGTAATATCTGAAATATTGACCCATGACTCAATATCAGTTCAGTTTTTTATATGAAAATTGATAGATTTCATTAAAAAAAAAATCAACATATTGCTCAAACATTATTTTCATCATTATAACTTTGCCAGCGTGTGCATTTTCTAGTCCATATATGGATTGGAACGTCTCATGGAAAAGGTAATCTCAAGCGAATGGCAAAGAGAGCAAGCCTTGCTCAATATTATGGAAATACAAACAAAACTCCTCCAGAACTATATGAATGGGCAGTTGAACAGTCAAATAAAAGTCTTACAAAACTGAATTTCTGCTTCATATCAGCTGAACAGTAAGCTGGTAACACCGGTACCCGAGCAGGAGAGAACAGCATATGAATACCTAATGTTGATCTTGATAACTTGCCTTGGTATGAAAAAGCTCAGATTAAGAGGTAAAATACCTAAGCAAAATACCTAAGATTTGCAAGCAAAATATTTCTCGAATAACATAACTTGGTATTTTGGATACCTGGGAATACCTGAGAGGTACTATTTAGGTATTCTCTTACCTAAATTTGGTATTCGCAAAACATTGTTGGAACAATTTTATGGTATTATCCTTAGGTATTTTAACTCTTAATCTGAGCTCCTAAATACCAAGGTCAGTTATCAAGTTATTCGGTCCTGCTCGGGTAGTTCTGTACGGTCATGAGACGTGGACAATTCTCGAAGGGGACCTGCAAGCACTTGGAGTTTTCGAATGACGCGTGCTTAGAACCACGAGCTGGCGCAGCTCTATGGCAAATAGATAGTCGCTAAAGCTGTAGGGTACAATGGGCGGGACATTTTGTAAGAATGTCGGACAACAACCCGTAAAAATGGTGTTTTCCTCGACTCCGACCGGTGGTTAAACCATGTGGAGCATGACCTTAGAAGAGTGGGGCATTCGAGGAACTGGATACAAGCGGGTGCGGTATTAATATGACGTTGGACCAGTATAAGTGTGTAAGTATCACGTTGATGACTGCTTTGATATTAGTCCAGCAGAGCTCAAGAGAGGCTTCGTCAAACGCTCATCCGGTTGTTGTAGTAGTTCAAGATTGTACCGTGGCGGGTGACGAAACCATACGTTGTTAACGACGGATAGTTTTGAAGCAATCCAAATATAAAGATTGCGGATTGAAACTTCTTTGGTCCGGTTTTAGAATCAAAACAGTGACGCCAGATTATTTCCGCTGATCTCTTTTGCTACTACGCACCCTATATTTTTATTCTCACTTAATATTGATTAAAATCCAAAGGCCTTTACTGTTAAGTCCTACGCTCCTATGGTATAGCAAAAATGTCAGAAAAACTTGAGGAGTTATATAGCCACGTAAAGACAATACCTGTAACACAGGTTCATTGCTTTGTACCTATTTAAAAAAAATCAAATTTCAGAAAAAAGGTTTTCTGATTCAAAGGATAATCCAAAGAAATCCAATTTGTATACGAAATATTCATAAATTTATTATATAAATTTATGTTGATAACTAATACGTAAAACTGTACATACAAGAAATAAATTAAATAAAAGCAAAAACCCTGCTTACCAAGCATAAACCTATGAGTTTTCATCAAACAGTATTTCGAAAATTCATATAACGTTATATTTGAATCGTCTTTAAATGGATATGCATCAAGTCTTATCAAATTTGAGTTTTTTTGATTTGATAAGACTTGATGCATATCCATTGAAGACGATTCAAATATGACATCTGCTATTCTATTAGATTTATCAGCCCCCCTCTATCACAATTTTTCCCATACCTTTTACACATTCTGTAACAAATTTTGAAATTCGTTCCACCCCCTCTTCCGCCTTCTCTCAAAGATATACGAAGCCATATTTGAATCGCCCCATAAAACCCATAGGAACTATTTCGCAGGAACAAGTGCAGTTATGAATGTACTTGTAGCTTCAAACGTACATTTTTGGTTGCTGATTTTACTAGATGTTGACGGGAAATTTACTGTTTTTGACCCTTTTCAAGATAGTTGACGTCTAGATGATTATTGTTTTATACCAAATGTTCAATACATACAGTTCTTTATGACTGCTAAATTTTATTGGATTCTATAGGGGTGTTGAAGACCATGAATAGACGAGTTTGCGTGATGCACGGTAAAAATAGGACATAAAAAAGTTGTGGGAAAAACTTTTTTCCTTGAATGTTCTCATCTTTCAATGTATGGCAAACTTGTAGACAATTGTTGCCTTTATTAAAAATTAGAAAAAAATCGTTCAATTCTAGGAAAGCAATTTTTAGCAAATTTACTTTAAATTTTGAAATATTTTATTTTTTAGTGTGTAAAAATCAATTTTACAATTTTAACAGTTTTTTTCATAAAAGCTAAGACAATTTTCTAAAAGTAATTCATGCATCACTTTTTTGTAAGTCTTTTCCTTATTGAGTTATGTCGACATGAAAAATTTGAAATTAGTATTTTCCATTCAATTCCAACTACCTTCCTCTACCAAGTCGAGTTATTAGTACGAGACACTGAAGAAGTCTGCACATTGTAGACGAAATACGCGTATCTGTCAAGATAAGCAAAGGTAGTTGGAATTAAATGGAAAATACTATTTTTTCTTCTGATTTCTAGTTATGAAAAATTTATTGTTAGAATAACTTTTTTTCCTTAAAAGTACGCATCTTGCAATGTATGGCGAACTTTTAGGCAATTATATTGCCTTTATTAAACAAAAATTTCGTTCAATTCTAAGATAATCATTTCGTGCAAATGACTGTAAATTTAAATATATATTTTTTAGTGTGTAAGAAACGATTTTACATTTTTTTTCATTAAAATTGAGACTATTTTCTAAACGCCTTTCATAAATCACTTTTTTGGTAAGTCTATTCCTTTTTGAGTTATGTTGACATGAAAAATTTGTTGTTAGAAAAACTTTTTTTCCTTTAAAATGTCCATCTTTCCATGTATGGTGAACTTTTAGACAATTACATTGCCTTTATTTAAAAAAATTCGTCCAATTCAAAGATAGCCATTTTTTGCAAATTGACTGTAAATTTTGAAATATATTTTTTATTTTAGCGCGTAAGAATTGATTTACAATTTAACCATTTTTGTTCATAAAATATAAGACAATTGTCTAAAAGTCCCTCCTACAGCACTTTTTTGTAAGTCTATTCCTTTTTGAGTTACGTTGATTTAAAGAAAATCGATCAAAAACCTTAAGCCCTTTTCAAATGGTTGTCTAGATAAATTTTGAAAAAACAAAGTATGCAAAGTTGCTTGAAAAGACATAGTCTTCAAACCCACAAAGTTTCATTAGATTCAGAGGGGGTAATGCCAACCACTGGATGAGTTGTCGTGAAATTCGTCATAACTTTGTTTCGGAATCAAGTTAAACTTTTTCCATATGACCTGATCTGATAACCAGAAAATCTCTGGAAAATAAGATAGTTTTTGTTAGCACATATATGTAAAATATCAGCGTGTAAGAAAAAAAAATCGTTAGCGAACTTTCCCAGCATTCAGCTGTATATGCAATATTTCTCGTTCTTCCGTTCGTTTTCTACGATCCATCTACAACATAAGCCGGCAACCTGTTGAGTAACGAGAGAAGCCCGTCCTATGTTTAGAATAATTTCCCAAAGGTGAAAAGTTACTCGTTGCCATTTCTCATTCATGAGCTTCTGGACGTTATCGTTTTTTCTTACTCATAAGGATAGCTACTTTCTGACGTCTTGGGTAGTTTGTGTGTGTGTGTGTGTGTTGTTTTTGCAACTTTTACCATATTATATCTCAAGGTTTTCTCCTTGTATTCTTCATGAATTTCTTCCAGAAAAAAAAATTATTAAAGTTTTCTAAAATGTATCCACGGGTTAGGGAATCAGATGCTTAACTGTATTATTAGAATTTTATCACATAATTGAAACCCCTATTACTTTAGCCTATGCATGCCGTTCCCGCCCATCGACGTTTGCAAATAGCATTTTCTGGGTTACGGTATGCCAACGCCATCCGGCTCTGTGATAGTCCTTTGTTCCCGGGCCACATTACCAAACTTAACGAGCTTTTTGCATATCATAAAGATAAAACTTCGAAATTGAATATGTGTGTTCGAACAAATGCTGGCCTCGGTGGAGGAAGGAAAAAAATAGAACCAGGCATTTTGGAAACATAAAATTTCGTGCAGGCGGTGAATATTTGACCGCCATCCCCTTCGCTTCGGATCGGCATAATGTAGTCATACATGTTGTATGGTTATTGATTCCCACCCTCCAACGGCTGCCAGCCACAAAAACAACAACAACAACGGCGATGTACCTACTTTTAGTCAAACTCAGGATACGTTGGTGTGATCGGGTGTTAACAGGTGACGTTGACTGCTAAACTTTTTATCACAGGAAAACCAAAGAAGGGAAGGTGCATTTTTGGAAGGGTTCATACCAACCTACACCATTATAATATGGAAAACAGGATTCCTTTTCAAGACATATGTAGCACTGTTGAGCATCGAAAGAGCCGTACCCCGGAAAAAAATCTTAGAAACTTATTAAAAACTTCAGATTTTCCAACCAGGACATAATTGCTCACAGTCGATAGCAATGCAAACTACAAATTTGAATAGAAAATCAATCTCTTACACTTTCTAACATAGCACAATGTGATGTTCTACTTAGTTGTTTCTTATTATATTAGAAGGGATGCAAGGGATAAGAACCCTCGAGTTTGGCAAATACGCTAGGCCAGTTGGGCACCACATGCAAATGCAGTTGATGTTATGGGTGTGACTGTCTGGATGGTTTAATATTAATGATTTCGAAAAGTCTCAGATTGTTCACTTCTGTTTTGGTCATACCCACAGACCGAGGTGACCAAACGTTAGTATCGACGAGCTTGTAGTCGAGACAGTGCGTGAGATGAAGCTACTTGATGAGCAGATCGACAACAAAGTGAAATGTAACGTCAACGCTAAGTAGACTGTACTCCAGGCACTAAACAGTCATTACTCTGAAGCTTCGCACTGTATCCTGAACAAGTTTGCTAAAGCAACAATCGTGTCTTGCTTATTTTATGGATCAGAGCTGTGCAGCAGTGCTGGTACGTCCATGCTTAGTATCATAAGACTTCAGTACAATGAGGCCTATAAGATTCATAGCAAAACCTTTAGGACCTTATCAATAGCTGGTAATAACTGAAGACCTGACTATCGAAGCCACGAGGTAGCGTGGGCTTGGCAACAGACCTATCGTTTGTATAGCTAAAGAGCGATGGCGTAACCTGACAAGAGTATTTATTCCCATATTGTCTACAATATGTTTATGACTTTTGGGGCCGGAGAAGGTTTTTACGATAGTGAAAGACCCCTATCTTCTCTGTAAGGGGGGGTTTCCCATACAAATGACATTTCTGCATAACTCGAGAACTAATCAAGCAAAGAAAACCAAATTTAGCATTTGGAGATTTTGGAGGTAAGGTGTTTCTATGGTGGTTTGAGCCTCCTCCTCCCTCGGGTAAAGGGCAGTGGGTCTCATACTAGTGAAACACAAATTTATACCAAACATGAGAATTATCCCTACTGTTATGGAAATTTGAATGCAGGCATTTTTGGGGCCGAAGAAGGTTCTTATGATTCTTTTGAAATTCCTCCTCCGGAGACAGGCAGCATGTATTGATAGAAGTTTAAACCCCTTTTTAGTCAAGAATGAAGGATGCTTGAGTAACTCTCAGTGCTACATTATGCACAAGAAGTTAAGCTAAGGTTATGCAAGAGAAAATTACGTTCAAATTTACAGGATACGGCGTAGTTTGAAGATAAATGTTTTGTCTATGAAATTCATCTACACAGAAAGAAATACTATGGTAAAAACTAATAATTTGAAGGTTACATTGAATGAAGGATTAGGTAATTGTGTGGAACAAAGGCATACACTGAGGTGGCTAAGGCTGCTTGAGCGTTCTCAGTGAAATTGATTGGCATGTCGGAACAAAGACCGAGTAGCTGAGCTGCCACAGGAATTGATGAACAGCCTTAGCCAAAACATGCTATTAACGGACGGTGCAGACGGCTGTGTACTCCGAATCCACTTGTCTTCAAGCAGCTCTTGCTAAGTTATTGCCAGGTCAACTTACTTTCGTCTGGAAAAAGTATAGTTTCTTAATTCGTCTGACCATGAAAATGCTTTTTATTTTTGCAAAATTGAATCGATTCAATCTACGCCGCTCTGACAAGGTGGGCTTTCTCAGTCTTTTGTGCCACTTCAAATGTTTGTTGTTTAACAGAATTGGCTGGACACGACTTGTTGTCACCGGAAGTTTAAACTCTGTACGGATTTATGATGCTGTTCTGCTACGGTTTACCGCTACACTATAAATTCCTAGTTACCTAATCACTGTAAGCTTTCTTTTCTTCCCACGTTTGGGATGAAAATTTTTAAATGTGGGTCTCAGTTGTGATTGAGTTTGGATCAACAGTCTGGAATTCTATAAAAAGTTATTCGTAACCATTCGTGCATACATGACACATAAGATTTTCATAATCAATATATGACAAATGTTATACAAAGTAACCAATCAATCGAGGATTTTGACATTTTATCATATTGGGATTTAAAAAATCGTTATTCGAAAGAATTTGAGCAGCAATTTACTTAAATGACTCATGGAATTTGTATAATCGCCATAATGTTTTAACCGACAACTTCGTAATTTTCTTGTAAAATGCTATTGGGTCTAAAGACAAATTTATTACCATAGTATGAGATGTGTTTTTGCATAAATAACATATGTTATACAAGGTTACAAAAGTGCCTTATAATTCATTATATGGAAAAAGACACAGTTAAAAAGAAACACTGAATTTTCTGCGTTATCTAATGCACATAAAGGGAATGCTAGATTTGGCAGAAAATAATGGGATATTTCATGTAAATTTAGGCCAGATAACGCCTGAATCTAGCCTGTTGTATGAAAGATTGCAAACAATATCGTTGTTTACGCTCCTTTGACTTGGAATTACACGAGGGCAAATTTTACGCGCTTGTTAATATTAATTTTTTTTTTGTGGAGCTTTTCGACATTTTAATATGTTCGGAATCCTTAATCCGTAATTCAGTGCAATTGAAGCAGTAATTTTCATGAATAACCCTTAAAATTTGCACAATCGCAATAATATCTTACCGATAATCGCTATGCTTACATTTGAAAAGCTTGTTCATAATAACATCAGATGCTTTTTGCAAAAATGTAACATGATACCCTTATAACCCTAACATTACATTAGAAATAATTATTAATTATTTATAATTATTAATAATTAATTATGTTTTAAAAACCTCAGAAAATGTATACCTAGAGAGGAGAATATTTCAATAATGGAACTCTATTTTGCAACGGGAGGGAAAACCGGCGACCAGACTCCTGAAAAACACAGAGTGTGGGGTTGAGAGTCCCTATACCTAATGAAAGCCCTCCCGTGTCTCTAGCCATGGTCCCTCCAAGAACCACCTTTCAGTATTAATTCGTTGAGGTCCTTGTGCTCTAGGCACCCGCTTATATATAACTTCCTAGGACTTTAGTAATTAGTTCGTCCCTCTGACCTGCCATGTGACTTGGACTCTAGGACGATCTGGGAGCCCACCGTGTTTATCGCGTCCCAGATGGCCCTTTCTTGACACATTATCTGGACAAGGTTGCCGTCATGCCGTTTCTCACGTCATTGAAGCAAGGATACGCGAAGAAAACATTTTCAACGGTTTCCAGGACATTCACGCACACAGGACACGCGGAGGACTTGTGTAGATATTGTCTAAAGCACCCACGACCAGACAGGATCTGCGCTAAGTGGAACCCAATTTTCCCGTGTCAACGACCGACCCATCTGTGTTTCCGCACATTAGCCTGTGCGCATGAGGCAAGCTCGAAATGCAAAGGGAGCTCTTAGTAGTCAAAGCGGTGCACAGGGGGTAAAATGGGCAAAGAATTGAAGGAATTGAAAAAGGTTCGGTGAAAATGACTGATTCTTGAAGGAAAAACTGATCACAAATTGATTGGTGCCAAAATAAGTCATCACACGCAACTGTGCGCTAAGATATAGGGCCTCAATTCCCTACAATTTAGCAGAACTAAGAGCTTTCCCGACTATTCTCGACTGAATTCCCAGTGCGGTCAATAAAAATCGCTGGATCTTAATGGAACAACTCACACAAACTCACTGATGCCAAACTCATTTTGCCCTAATCCTCTATTTAGATCTGGTATCTGATAAAATGGTAACTTCACTAGAATCTTCCTGAAGCATTAGGTTTTTTTTTTAATTTTTAAAAACAATATTATAAATAAAGAAAAAATCATGGCTCTGAGTGGTCTTTCGGAAGATCCGGGACATCCGTAATATATGATAATCCAGCAATTCCATACCAAAAAGATGAAGGGGATCATGAAAATTCGCAATAACCAGTAGGTTTGTTCCTTTCCGCAAAATTAATGACTCAAATGTTTCTTTCGTCATTAGCGTGACCGATTTTGAGATATGGTGGTCCTTAAGACTATATTTTTAAAAATAATTTCAAAGAATTTAAACTTTTTAACATTTTTAGTTTTTAATTATGTTTTTTTTTTCAGGGCGAAGCAAATAAAAACATATTTTAAATAAAATTTAACATAGCGTATGATTCTTCATGAGATTCATCGACATTTTATGATCAACCTGCTTAGAGGGTTCTCCCTTAGCTCTTTCGGTCAAGGCGCAGCAACACCATCCTGGAAGCGGCTGGGTTCGATTCCCTGTCTGGTCTCGGAATTTTTCGTAAAGGAAAATTTCTTGCCTCCCTGGGCATAGGGTATGATTGTACCTGTCACACAGCCATACTATTGCAAAACTTGTACCTGGCTTCGAAAGCTCTCAATTAATAACAGTGGAAATGCATTTAGAAAACTAAGTTGAGAGCAAGCAATAAACTAATTGTGAAAGCAATAAGCTTGAAATGCTAAAGAAGAAGAAGAAGCTTTGAGCATCAGCTTTGAACGGTTGAATCGTTAAGTTGCTGCGCACTTTTTTGTTACCGGATTTAGCGCGTTATCTATTGTTTAGTTTTACTATTGTTCGGTGACGTGTGATCGAGTGAGCACAGAAAAAAAAACAGTAAAACTACAGCTAGGTAAGATATCACGGTAATTAATTATATTCGAAATCGATCATTAGTTCACCACAATTGCTTTGTTATCGAGCATTGCGCTTATTGTTTATTCCGGTTATCTATTGTTCACGGCGTGGACGATCGAGTGAGCATAGAAAAAAACCATAAAGCTGCTCTTAGGTGAAATGTTGTGAGCCGGTGGTAGAGATCATAATTAATTGTGATCCATATTATTCATTAGCAGTACGGTGTATATTTTCTGCAGCACAAAATCATGTTTGCCTATATAGACTATAAATTAACGATCTTTCCTATCCTTTTTTCTTTCTCTTACATTTAGGAAGTGTCAGATGCCTTGACTACAAGAAGCTGCAACTGAAACTGCGTTACACTTTTACACTTATAACTGAAAGTATTTTTCATTTTCTATTAAGTAAATAGACATTTTACTAAATATGAGTTAACCTGACTCATGCAGCCCATTACTTAATCATTGTACTGATTTTACTTCATAGTTAATTTGTATAACTTTGTATCACTAATTTTCCTTTGATTCTCTTATTTAGGTGTATACAGTGTCTTCAATACATGAGGCTTCGACTGAATCTGCGACAAACATTCGTACTTATTAATGATAATTCAATTGGGTTTCCTTGTTGGTTTATTATTCTTCTTTTGCCGGCGTCGGTGGTGTAGTGGTAAGCGTGACTGCTACTTGGCACCCCAGTGAGTCAGGGTTCAATCCCAGTCGCCGTCGGTTCCTTTTCTGAGGCGAAAAAATCTGGTCACGTCTTCCTTCGGAAGGGAAATAAAGCCATTGGTCCCGGTTCATAGTCATGAGTGGTTCGGTAGGGTCCAGTCGGTGATTGTCACCATGTGAGGAAGTAGGCCGACGGAAAAAAAAAATTAAAAAAAATATTCTTCTTCACAGCCTCGACAGTGGAAGCAACCAATTATTACAATTTGAGCAACCAGCATTGACAAGCATTTTCATATTAACTATTAACACAGAGTGCTTTTGATTGTATTGTGTTAAAAGTTTCACCAACTGTTACATGATATGACTCCATAGAACCAGCAAAAAGGAAATTTCGACAAGCAAGGTATACAATTTAGAAACCATTAGCCATAACAGGCTACCCATTTTGCCGTATTAAATCACATACACTTTAAATATACTAATTTACTTGACTTATTCCATATTTGATATATATTTCATGAATCTTATTAAATTTCATTGATTTTAAGCTTTTAAATACTGGGAAGGTAGGGGAATCATTGAAGTCGCAATTGGGCAATGGAGTGGACAGTCAACCGGAGTTCAAAAGGGGATGTTTCTATCATTTATGATCGGTATATTCCACTCCAGCAATTGTATTGAATTTGACGCGCCTTGCTCAAAGAAATCATCTAGTGGAAAGTTTAAGTGAATTACGTATTTTGTTATCCGTTTTATTGGATTATACTGCTGGAATGAGATTTTTTTCCGCAGGTTTTGCGTAACTATCTCTGTTTACGGGCCTACCCAACCCTTTTAGGCCCATCATACAGCAGTATGAACATACAATGAACGTTAAATCGTATACGAGCTCAGATCCAGTTGTACGAGTGAGGAAAATATCAGTCACATAGAATTTTTGAAAGGAAAAACCATCACAAATAAAATAAGAGCCCTACAATTGAGGTATTGGACTCACATCTTAAGGATGGATGATACACACCTACTAAAATTAGCAGCTAACTACAAAAAAAACTATAAAAAAAGAGGGCGACCTGCCTTTACGTTTATAGATATTATACAACAAAACATGAAAAATTTTGAAGAGATGAGCTCTGAAGATTGGGAAAGGCTTGCATTAGATAGGAGAAATGTAACATTAAAAATAAAAGAAATCTACGAAAAAGAAGAATCCATCGATTTAGATAGCGAAAACTAGAAATAAGTAATCACAAATAAACTTGTAACCTAAAATAATGCAATATTGTTGCCGCAACCAAAGAAATTTGATACATTTTCTCTTACCACCGTTCCAATATTCTCAGAAATTCTTCTCTTTCCAGACAATCTTCTCTTCTCTTTTCGTTTCAGAGAGCGAGTAATGGCGCTATAACCATAAACAATAAAGAGCTAGGACATTAGTTAATGCAAAAGTTCCAACCATCTGAAGAGAAATGGAGCATCAATTAACCCTCTTAGACTAGATGCTCCCAACAACCTTATATATATTATGTATATAAAAAAAAAATGTTCTGCACACCAAACAGGGCATTCTGTTTCACTATTCTCTCCGGCTATTCATTTCATTTTCCTTTGATATCTACTGAAGGCTACGTGGGTTCCCCGTGTCTTCTTAAGGTAGATACCAAAACCCTCCCTATCTCCAACGGTTGCATGGACGTGGCCAGGTGAGCGATCGAGGAATCTCTTTGTGGAGATTACTGTGTGGAGAAACGTAGCAATATCTGGCTCCGCCTCATGGTGACATGCAGTGTCTTCAACGAATTATTCCTCATCGTAGCTCCATCCACGAGGTGTGCAAACGTTAATGCTAATGCTAATGCTAATGCTAATCATACAGCAGTATGAACATACATACATACTTACAGAATCTGTATCTAGGAGACCATCAATATTAATTGAATATACAAACGTAAACCTTTCTTTCCTAAAAAATCACGAACAGTTAGCGCTTTTTCCACCATCACATTGGAAATGAATATAGCCACTTAGATATGTTCATCATCAACTGCCGAGTAATCACTTCATTATCTGATTCATACGAACACCTCAGGTCCAATAAATCACAGCACACAACCTGTTGCACGTGCTCAATTATTCATTGAAAGCATTTTTCATGACATGACGATGATAGAAGCATACTCAATTATTAGCATTCTCTTCTATACATGGATCCCTTCGCCATCAAGTCAAACTCACACTCACATACATATGTCTGAAATCGTGCGAATGCATGCAAGTGGCGCCATATCCTGCCTATTTCCCATGCATAGAACAACACCTCATACAGAGCAAGCAGCTTTCTTTCGCTCGTATGACTTGCACTACACTCGAATGCTTCTTTGAAGTGTAGGAGCATAGATCCTGATCCGATAGAGGAGAACGAAGCACCAAGCCAGGCCCCGGCACGGATTGCTTCCAATCTGCATATAAGCCAGTGCAAATGACTTTCGTGGTACGACTCTGCCCGAGGGGTGCATTTCGTTGAGGCCACAGCCACTTAATGGGGAATTACTTTCATGGCTGTTCTGTACCACCCATCGGTTCCCCCCTAAGACTTCCAACTCTCCACCCCGGAGCTTGGTGGGTGGTCGCAACACATTGCGCCGTTTTGGAGGGTGAGTTTAAATATAGAACAAAAGTGCACAGCCGCACGAGAAACTACATACAGCACTGGCAAAAGGAGGTCGGCTTATCAGTTTCTCGAGTGACACCCCCTGCGATGGAGTTTTGAGCATTTCCGTTGAGGATGTGGAGGATGAGTGACCGTATGAATGGAACAGTAGATTAAATATTTGCAGAAAGGATTTCCTCACCTTGTGTGCTAGGTAACCCATCAATAGAGCGTTGACGTGACCCGTTTCTACGGAAATTTCATCTTGCAGTCCATCAGACGCTGGAGACAACCAAAAAGGACAACTTCATAACTCACAGATACTCTCATCTTGAAACATTATTTCCGTTGACATTATTCTTGCTTCATAGGAATTCCAAGTTCAAACAGAACGGAAGCGAGCATAGTTGGGATGCTTTCAATCTGAAATGGATTTAACTTTTTCCCATCCTTGAAATCCGTCGGTCCCTTCTCGGATGGAAATTTACTTTTGCCTTGGTCAAGGAGCCGTGTTCTTGATAGATTTATTACACCAAGTCGGAGGTTCGGAATTACGTTAGATGGGATAAGGAAGCTATGACACCGTGACATATTTGATAGCAGCAACTTTCCTCATTTTCTTGTCATATGGCTGACAAGGATTCCGGTAATCTGCCTCACACATACATTGTTTTCGGTAATGTCATACCAACGCTGCCTTTATGATGCACACGAAATTTCATCTCCAGGTATGCTCAGGGAAATTTTTGTACGATGATAAAATTATTCCGATCCCGGTGGCACTAGCCCATGGAACGGTACGTGAGGGGAAAACGCTTTTCTCGTTCAACATTTCACGTAGGTGCACGTATCCCAATTCCTGGCTCCTATATAGGGAGGATCTAAAGGGCAAGCTGAAAGCATTCACAAATTCAGCTTACCTATGCACGGGAAAACTTGAAAGGTGCATGCACGCATTAGGGGAAATCTCGTTACCAACTAAATTAGAAAGCTCCGGGCAAAGGGACCTGAATACACATTGTTACTACAGTAGGGAGCTTTGTGCTTCGAGGCATGAAACAACAACGGAATTATCCGATGCTTGTTGGTACCCGGAGGTAACGCAACAAAGAATCGAGAGAAGCTACTCGTAATTTCAACGGAAAGCGTCAGTTATGTGTTTCTTATTTTGGAGATCAATTCCATCATAGAATCATAGCTTAAAGTAATGATCGGCTATGCGCTTTTTAAAACTAAATCATCAACGGATCTCACTTAAAAATTTGAATCTCCCATTTTCATTTCCATTTTGTTCTAACTTAGCAAGAACAATTTCCTTTTGATACTACAGTCCCCACCTCCAGCTCCAGAGGTCGGCCTTCCAGAAAGGAAACAATATTTACCCACATGACCCATAGCAATATGAACGATGAGTAAAAATGAGATAGAAAACATCAGCAATGAGAAATTTCCCGCACACAATCTCTGCTATTCACTGCCTATTAACAGGAACAACACAAACGTGAAGACACGGTTATGAATGTTATTTATTGAACAAATGATCAGTAGATGAATAAACAGGTCCGTAATCCTTGAAGGCATTACAAAAAGAAGCACGGCTTCAAAGTGTTCAAGGTGGATAATGGATTGGTTCAAACCGACAAACTTCTATTAATCCGGGTGAAAGCTCACTACAGGAGCTGCTAACTAGAAAAACATTAACAATACTGTCAATTTTCATATTATCTATAATTTGATCAATATGCGTTCTGCAAAAAAACATAGAAACAATATACAGTGTGCCTCACAATAGGTGTCATCTTTTTTCAGTCTTAGTTTATTTCAGCTGGGTAATGTTAACAGCCGAATTGATTATACCCGTTTTTAGTGTATTCTTTTGATAGCTTATTGCTGAAGATAAATAAGCGATTCCGTTTGTTAATATTTATCAGCTATCATGGAAGCCATACGGGAATAAGTTTTAAAATTACATTTGCTAAAGCTGAGACCGTGTCAAATATTCAATAGCGTTAAGCAGTTCGGGGTGAGTAAGCGTTTTATTTTTCGTACGTTGAAATGGTTCAAGGAAACTGGAAATATCCATATTCAACACAAAGGAGGTGCCAGACGAACTGCCAGAACGATAAAAAAAAGATCAAATGTCTGAGGGAGCGGATAAGACGTAATCCGGCCGTATCTGACTGTAAATTGAGCCAACAATTTCAAATGTCTCCTACTCCAATGAACAGGCTCCTCAGACATGATCTGGAATGCAAACCGTACAAGAATCAACAGGTTCACGGGTTGACGGAGCGTCAAAAGCAAGCAAGGGTCCAAAAAAGCAGACATCTTTTGGTTTGTCACGGTGACTGCGATATTTTATTTTCGTATGAAAAGCTCTTCCTCCTTCAGGACAGTCAAAATCAACAAGATGATCAAGTGTGGATGGCAAAAGTCTTGCCAATATTCCAAGAGATACACAAGCTGTAGAACGCTATCAGAATGTATCGAAGATCATTGTATGGGGCGCTGATACACGAAATGAAAAACTTCCTCTTCTTTTCATAGACTCTAACGTAAAAATCAACACTGAATATTACATCGAGCAGGTTTTGAAGAATCATCTGTTTGCTTCCTCATGCTTCAACGCTGTATGGGAATACACCACATTGAAAAGAACTCAGCTCCAGCTAACAAAGCAAAGAAGACACAAGTGTTGTGCGGAATAATTTGCTCGATTTCATCTCAAGCGAGGAATGGCCTGCATCTTCAACGAATCCCATTTGACTGCTTTGTTTGGGATTATATGTTTCAACATATAGGTCCTACGAAAGGGCTTACTTTAGATCGATTCAAGAAACATTTGGTTGATATTTGGGACCAAATTCCTCAGAAATCATGCATGCCAGCTGCGATGGGTTTATAAAGCGTTTACGCAAAGTTATCCAGGTAAAGGGCGAGAGATTCGAATTGAATTAATATGGTTCATTTCTATAACATGTATCTTTCAAATGAAAAATAAACGCTGTGATTTGGTTGATTTGTTTTGCTGTAATCCCATTTTATTTTAGTGACACCCATTGTGAGACACCCTGTGTATGGAACATTATCGATAATTTATGGGTAATTTGCCTGTACTTAATTTCGAAAAATTTACATTCCGAAGAATCAACTTTTCAAGTTTGAAGAATGTTTTTGGATCGTTTATGGAGCAATAACAATATTTTTGTGAAGAATCCGATCCATTTTATTGATTATTACCTTGATATAAAACGATACATTTTTGACATTTTTGCTGAATTTCATATGCCTTGATGTTTGCGCCATCGTGCAAAGAAGCTTTCCGTTTCACCTATGAATACAATGCTTTGGTTTTCTTTGCATGCACGTAAGCTATAATTCATACCATAGTAGGCTGCGAGTAAAAGAAGCCGATTGCCGATTGTTTGACAGTTGCGCCATAACGAAAGGGGCAGCGTAGTCGTGATTTTTCTCACGCGCAAATGTCGCAAAAAGACATTTCAATCGCAGTGGCAGTGTCCTGGTGGACCGCGAAAAAGGTCTT
Source organism: Aedes japonicus (assembly GCA_034211315.2). Classification (NCBI taxonomy): domain Eukaryota; kingdom Metazoa; phylum Arthropoda; class Insecta; order Diptera; family Culicidae; genus Aedes; species Aedes japonicus. The sequence goes on along the minus strand of JASCZW010009321.1, from coordinate 20,271 downwards.
AACCCGAGAAGGGCAAGGACAACTATCTGCTAAGGTGGCCGAAGGAAAAGTCAGCTCGGATTCCGAGGGTTATCGCTGCCATCAAAATGAAGATTCGGTCGAATCCAGTCCGTGTTGTTAAAGATGTAAAATTGCATTGAAAATTATCAAAATACATACCTCTGTCTTTTGTATGAATTTTAGTAGAGTTAGTTAAGTGCCTTCTAATTCCTTTGCAAATTCGTTTGACAATAAATTTTGATAATTAAACGCCTTCTTTTAATTCTACGTTCGGATGATATTTATATCCTTACCGCCCAAACACAATGATAACGGAAACGGGACGGAAAACGGTGATTTTGACAGTTGCTGCAAATGACTTCGATATGTCCAATTAGAATCGGTTTGGATGTAGCCTGTTTTCTTTCCGACAAGCAGGCGTACTTAGATCGGGCTTTGCCGTTTTCCGTTGCCGTTATCATTGTATTTGGGCCATTATAGTTACATTAAACTGTATGTATTGGTCAGGTTGTGTTTGACTTTAGTCGTCAAACAGCGCAGTTGTTAACTCGGTATAACAACCCTTCGAACAGTTTCCCATTTCCCACCGTATTCAACCAACTTGGTACCACTCGAATCTCAACCGTAGAAGTCAGCTTCCCATCAACAGCCTAGATCCATCAATTACAAGTGCTCGGCGGAATGAAACTCCATTTTCAGTTCTATCTAGGAGGGAAGGGAACACACAAAAACAAATCATAACTCTTAATCCTATCGTGTTAACTTCCATCGAAATTTTTCGTTTGTGTGTGTGTGTGTGTGTATATTTTAGGGAGGAAATAAACAACCACAAAATTTGAAACTCATAAAAGAAAAAACGGGACAATGTGTGAGGTAATTGTGAGCGAATTTCGACTAGACCAGCTGATCACTGGGGTTCGTATTAGGTAGGTACGCTTAAGAACTAAAAGGATACACAAAATCTTACCGAATACTTCTAGTTATAGATCCAGAATGATGTATTCTTATAAATTCATTACTAGTAGTTGCTATATGAAAGTATGATTGTTTCTCGTTTACAAAAAACGTGTCGGGTACCCAAATATTCTTAATGAACTCAGATCCAACTGACAGTGTCTCTACACCCGGCCTTTTTCTGTAAGCTAAACGTGGATCAGTCCAAAATTGTCGAAAGTAGAAATCCAATGTGAAATCCTATTGCGGTTTTGCGATTTTGGTTTGGTTTGGTTCGGTTTTTTAGTTGATTAGTTAGAGGATTTGTTTGATTTTTGTTTTGCGATTATATCGGTTATTTTTGTTTTTTTTTTTTGCGAGAGCGAAACCGGTTGATGCGACGAAGGTGATGCGTTTTTTTTCCGACGACGACGACGTCATTTGTGTTTACGGATTTTCGTTTTTGTGTGTTCGTTTCGGGTTTGGTAATTGCCGTTGTTTTGCACAACGCGGGGAAAAAGAGAAGAAGAGAAGAAAAAATCAACGGTTACAAAATTGGGCACTTGCTGTCTAAGTTGGTTAACGTTATTTGGGTAGTTTGGTTTTGTTTTTCTTAGAGGTAATTGAAAATTAACATTAACTGCTTTAATTGGCTAACTTTTAAAACATATCGTTAAAACACCAATGCATAAATACAAAGTTTACATAGGCAAAGAAATACACTATTACAGTTAGTAACGAAAAATCCGGTAACAACACAAACGAGCGTGGGAGGGAGAGAGAATGTGAGGACAGGTCTGTAATTAAAACTAAAGCCGCAGTGTTTGCATTCCTTGAAGCCGAATTCTTGTTGGGAACAAATCGAGTGTTAGATACAATTAGGGCGAAACAGTATTTTTTCAAATAATATCACGCAACAACAATCGGGGACTTCCCCTGACAGATGGTCCTAACTATTTGTGTGAGAGAATTTAAAAGTTATCAAAGCCTGCTTCGACCTTCCTTTCGCTATCGTACGATCGTTTTCAAATTTAAGGAGTTGCTATCAGAAGGATTTTTATTCATTAGCGCTTCGTTGTCAGCTTCTCCCTTTCATCATGAAAATCGGAACTCGGATTCTTCTGTATGCCAACGATTTAATTTTAATTACAGAGATCTCCTCCCCGGTGCACGGATTCCCTCTCCCCGGAAAGATGTATGACTTTGACGTCCCGTTAGTCGGTTGTATTCATCTTCTTCATCTTCTTGGATTCGGTAAAGCAAGCTTAACACTCACACACACAGGAACAACGGAACACAAATTAAGAAAAGAAAAAAACTGGTGCAGAAACTCTGCCTACGCTGGATTTACAACTCTAGAAAAAAAAAAGTTAACGGAGAAGCGGCTTCTCATCGGAAACAATTTACAATTACATCAAAACAGAAAAATCGTACATCCTTCTGAGAATTGTGGACTGATATAGAAATTAAACGTATATTCGGTGGTGATGGTGGCGGGTCTTAGAGGGTTATTGGATGCTTGGCTATGTAGTTTATAGACACTGCTATACATATATGTAGTTAACAAACAACACACACACACAGTTTGAGGAACGAAAGATGATAATAGCACTCTCCTAAAAACTTAAGCAACCATCAGAGTTTTACTGTGTTCAAGTTAAACGATAAGAAGCAATGGCGGTGAAAATGGAAATGAAACTTTTCCCCTTACGGGGATTGAGAGCATAACAGACCGAGGGAGATGGAGATAATCGAAAATTTCGGCATTTATGTGCTTCTGATGAGAAGGTAGGGGGGGGGGGGGAAGGGAGGGTTTTGGAAACGTAAAGCACTGGTTGTTGTTACTGGTTAGGATGGTATTATTATTATTATTTTTATTGTTATTGTTTCTTTTCGGAGCGGAGCTCATTGGGATGAAATAGAAAACATTTTGCTCGATTATGAATTTGGCTATTAAGGCATAGATGAGAGGTGGCTGGGCATGCGATAAATAGTAGTGGTGGGATAGAGCAGGAAGGTCAAATGGGATTGTTCGAAGGGATAACGGTGAAATAAATGTGTATAGCAATGCGTACAGAAGTGCTAGTTTTGGGATTCCTTTTCTCGGAAACTTTTGTCGCAGTTTAGCACATTGTGATGGGGGTGGATATCTAGTTGGGGGATGTTTCTGCTTGTTTCGGGTGGGCAGAAGCAGTAGTGCATCAGTTCGTAGATGATCGCTTGGTCATTCCCCTTTCTCGAGAACGAGAAAACGGAAACGTGCTGATAATGGTTTGGAAACGAAACAACACATTTGGCTGAATTTTTGTTTACGAGGTATGAAAGTTTCTTTCGTACTTGGTCTTTCTGTTATCTATTTGGTTGTATACTAATGAATTTTTCGGATAGAACGATGTGCTGGTTGGTTGATCACAAGTTTTTCCGGGAACATTCAGCTGGCTCAGGCCATGCCGAGAGATAGCTTCATTTCTTGTGAAAAATGGTGCCATTTGTGTGACTTATCGTCAATGTCGAGGTGCTTTCCAAAATTGCTTCTGAGTTTATGGTCTGATTAAAGATTAAACATATTGTTACGAGTTAGGATACCGGTAGAATCAGAATTTGAGACAGAATTAATACAAAATATGACGAACAAAGTTGTACTGCCTGTTCTCGCATAACATTTGAAAAGGGCCAGCTTTGTCGATTGATGATCTTTATCGCCTTTTTCTTTGGTTTATCACTGCCAAACCGTTGAATTTGTGGCTTCGCTAACAGCTTAGGTCAATGAGAAGCGCGGTTATCTTGTACACTGAACAATTAATTATTTGGGGAATTATGTTGCAGCCCCGTTATACACAAAAGGGAAAGTCGATGGAGAGAATCTGCCAACGAAGATAGGCCTTTTTGAAAATGTTACGCGAGAGTTCAAAGACGTTCTATTAAAAACAACTGAAAATATAACTAAAACAGAATAAGGACAGATCTAACATATCTGCAATTTTACTTACTGAGGAGCCACACAAAGTTTGAAAGAAACACGTAGTTTTTGTTGTTATGTGATGTTATACATGAAATGCTGAAAGAATTGCTTTTAACTCATGGGATATATCATGTAATGTATTTTTATTCAATATTTGTTTTGAATATTGTCAGCATGATGCATCACTATTGCTAGAAGTGATCACCAAGGATTAGCTAAAAACATTATCCCAGGCAGTGCCTTGGTTTTTCATAAAATATCCATGAGAAGTGAAAATGATTTTATCCCAGTGTAATGATGAGGTTTACTTTCCCGGTTTTCATGGTTACCACTGTCACTTCTATGCCTACTCAATTATGTTTGCTGCAATGAATGAAGTCGACTCTAAGATCGGGTCAAAAATCTGTTGTCACGTTTGTTTTGATTATCAATCAGTTAGCATTAAGGGGACCCTCCCCTGAATTTGGGCAAAAATAAGGCAAAGTTTGTACTCTTTTGTGGGAGATTGAAAAGGCGTACGAACTTTCGGTTTTGACAAATCTATTCGATTATTATTCAAGATATCAAAAAGATAAAAAAAATTGTGAAAATTCAAAATGGCGGCTACAAAATGGCGATTTCCGTAAGCCTCTGCGCGCAAAACATGGGGCGACAACTTCAAGCCTGCACCCTCTTGTAGTGGACAGAAATCAAATCTAGTTATCATTTCTGAAAGATAATGATATTTTCTACGGTTTGAACTTCAGACAATTTAAACTAAAACTCATTGCAAGGTGATCATTTGAATTGAAAAGTTTAATTTTTCGCTACTGTTTTTCATTTCAACCGTGTTCAAAAATTATAAATAATCAATTATTAATGCCAATTTTTAGTTCAAGCCGTACAAAAAATTATAAGCTTTCAAACAGTTATTTGATGGAGGGAATCGGATTATTGGTTCAAGCCCGGGGCTTGAAGTTAGATTGAAAAACATGGTTCGCCGTTTTGTAGCCGCCATTTTTAATTTTCACAATTTTTTTATTTCTTTGAAATCTTGAATAATAATCAAATTTAATCGTCAAAACCGGAAGTTCGTACGCCTTTTCATTCTCCCACAAAAAAAAAATACACACTTTGGCTTTATTTTTGCCCAAATCCAGGGGAGGGTCCCCTTAATTTCATTTCACGAAATCTGAGTATCATCTTTTGTGATGATTTTTTAAATTATTAATTGATGTTGAATCCTAATACGAACATGAAACAACCTGGGTCGTCATGATCGTTCCATTATAATTGATGCTAGCAACGTTGAGCAAGAATACCCTGGACTGGGCAATTGATATTCATTATGGTTTCCTAAATTTTATTTCTGACATTTAGAAATTCATATTGAAAAGGAACCTGTTTACACGAATGAATATCAAAACATTTTGAAAATCGAACGATCATTTTTCTGATTACCTTTGTTGTCACGAGTTATCATGTGATTTTCGCATGAAAGTTATAGGTGGTCAATGTTGTGTTGTCTGAAAATCCACACTTTTGAACCTAACGAGCATGATTTTTATCAAGAATGGTCCCAAGACGGTATAACACCCCGAATAAACTGCACTACCGTACTGGGGTTTGTTCTATAGATTGCAAAGGGTTCAAGTTAGGGCTGGCAAATGTCAATTTCAATGAAAAATAACGTACCATTTTTACCGAGCTACGTCTAAAAATCTCATCGAGCGAGAAAACTCATCGAATTTACCGTCATGACAGCACGTGACAGTGTTTTGGTCATTGCTATTATAAGCACATTTATTGATATAATTGTAAGTTTCATCACAAAACTTGACATAAAACGTCCACTCTGTCGATTACGTATTACTGCTAGGTTAATGTCAAATAGACTAGTTAGAAATTTGTAAAACAAAATCGTATGATAAAAAACCTCATGACTGCATGATGGTTTGAGAATGAGAAGAGAGCTCATGATAGTTCGTTCCTTTCGTGACAGTGAGATGTGCTGTTTTTTCATTATCGTTTGATGGCCGTGAGATTTACCAGCTCTGGTTCTAGTAGCCCTCTGTTGACGAAGTTAAATCTTTTGTTGGAAATTGCAGCGCAGTGGTATTATGGTTTCAGTTGAAAACCGAATTTCTCGACTAGCGACAATCGATTTTACTCTCGTTCTGTACGTTATACCTAATGTCGGAAGTAGTGCGCTGTATGGCAACACTGTAACAAGTGTACGGAGTCTTCTTTATCTATGTCAAATATTCGACATAAATCATCTTGAAGTTCTCCTATCAGGTTTAAATAATAACGCCTCAGACAGAAGCCAGTTATGAACCTTGTTTATAAGGTAAGATCTTTTTTGATACGATCAAGTTATTTGCGAGTCAATGGAATGTCATGAAATGAGTATTGAACCGCTTTGATTGCCTAGCAATGAAAGTATTGTTTCAATTTGCCTCCACTTTCAAGCATTCCCAGGCTTTCATATCCATTCTAATTCAAGAATTCTTGCTAGCTCATCGACTCTCTCGACTCCATCAATTCCGCAATCACCCAGGAACTCAGTACAAATCGACTTGATTACAACAAAACAACATTTGGAGTCATTGAACATATTCCCAAACATGCTTGGAAGTGCATGTTGCTGACTTTAAAGCATTCAGAGCATATCTATAGTTTCTTCGTAACAAATATAACAAAAGATTCCACAATTGCTTGAATTTCAATTTCGAAAACAGTTGGCCAATTACCCATTGGAGTTTACATGTCAATCCTTGAGCAATTTACACTTGCTATTACTTCATTTTGGAACCGTCTGTATAGAAAACAATCGATCTTTGACGGAGGTGGACCTCTTCCCCTCAAATCACGTCCAGAAACAATAACTTGATATGAACAGCCAAAGTAATATTTTTCTCCTTCTAATCTTCGTTGTTCATAACAAACGGATCAAATCTAACAATTTTTAGAATACTAAGATGTCCTATTCGGTCACCTTTGATAAGATTCACAAACCTTCTAATCCTTAAAGCGCTCTTTTCAGCTTCTAATTGTATGTGTTGATGCAATGGCAGCATGAAAAGCAATGAGTCCAATGCTACTTCTCATTGCACCAGTAATTGAACTAGTTGCTAGCCTTTGGAGTTTTCCTAACCTTCTCTGTACAACAGTTTCTTTAGTTTTTGGCCAACAGACCAATGTAGCATAGGTTATCCTGGGTCTCACAATTTCCAAATAAATCCAATGATAATTTCTGGTCTTAGGTCCCCATTGCTTACCAAATGTTCTTTTGCTATCCATAGAGCATTTGTCGCTCTGTTGATTGTCTGCTCTAAACGAAAGTTCCAGTTTAGTTTGCTGTCAAAGAATACTCCAAGGCATTTGACTGTATTTGAAAGTTACCAAATATGTGCCATTCAACCTTAAGTTCTCTATACAATATGTTCTCCTTCGTGTAAATGATATAATAGTAGTTTTAGAAGGGTTTATGTTAAAGCCTTCCTTATCACATCACGAAGATATATAATTTAAAGCACTTTGCATTCTATTTGCAATGATACAGTCGTATTTACCGCGTACTATTAAGACTATATCATCTGCGAAGCCAACTACTTCAAACCCCGATCTGCGTTACTGTCACAACAATCTTCGTGACATGCATAACCGATATTTTATTATGAAGATGAGTCCGATAGAGTTAGCCCTTGCGCTGAACTGGCCGGCTTGACGTGCCGCAAGGGCTCAGTAGGGATTCCAGGACCCGAAGCTAAGAGTCAGTTCCATTGTGGTTATATAACATCAATTATTTTTTCCACTATAGCAGCAGCACATCCATATTATAGATATACTATTCTTTGTAATTTCAGGTCATCCAAGGAACTCCTAAGTATTTTTAAATAATTTTAAATATATTTCGTTTTTTTCGGTGGTTATGATAATTTATCAAAGGTTAGTAGTGCATGAGCGGGCTCGTCTATGATTGCAGCAGGATCACAATCTGTAGATATGTGAATACAATTAAAATTGGTATTATTATTTTATACTATAACATCCCTTCGCTATTTTATCTATATTCTATGCCATTTTCAATGTTCCTTCATTATATTTTCCATTAAATGGCGTAATATGACCTTAACATTTCAGTACACGATCATCAACTACTATTTGAGCGGTTCAGAGGAACACAGCTGTTATTATCATTATTAATATCATATCATAAATATAATATTATGGAAGAAGTAATAAAATAATTAATAAAATTTTAATTGCTTCAGATTGGTGATCCGGCCGGTATAATTATTTTATTACATTATATCAAATAATAATCAAAATCAATAAATGCTCTTCATTCCAGAAGGTTACATATCTATATGTCATGATTAAATACGTAATAATATAATATTATGGTTTAATATACAATTGAATGCTTTATTGATATTTATACCTCAATGAATAACAAGATGACCTTCACATTCCAGAGATACAGTCACCTATCAGTGATACAAAGTGGTACGAAGCTGCGTATTATTATTACTGCCTTAATATTATTATTTCAGCAGGTTAATTAATTTAGTTTAACATGGTTATCATAGGCTCGTGAACTCCAACTATTACATAATTTAACTAAATATCCTTATAGAATTTTTGCTCTACTATATATTCATATATAACATATTATTATTACATTGCATCTATATTTATATAAATATAATAAATACTGGGTTGGGAGGGAGCACCAGGGTATCATTCAAGCTGAAACTGGACGATGGTTTGTTTGACTGCCTGAGTCTAGGAGGGAACAAACAGTATCATTTCTTATCCTACCGATTCGAGTGTGGTGCTGCGAGTTCTACTCCAACAGTTTCAGGGAGAGTGACGCGCCCTTCTTAACAAGCCATCCTGTAGAAAGCTTAATGAGTATTGCGAATTGTGTTATTCGATTTGTTGATCATATCGTTGGAAGGAGATTCTTAATTTCCCGTGGATTTCGTGTAAGTGTCTCTGGTTACGGGTCCACCCCTCCGTTTTTGGCCCTTCATACAGCGATAGTGCGAATTCAGATCGGTGGCCCAATTTGATCTTGCTATTAAGTGGAGCTGCATCCAAGCCAAGGGCTAGAGGGGATGGTGGCTACCATACATACATACATACATACAAGATGAGTCCGATAGAGTTAGACTTCCCGAGCTTGAATCGGAGTTTAAAACCATACTCTCTGCAATGCATGAAAGCTATTTGCTAAGAATCCAGGATTCCTGGCTTTGTCAACTGCCTTGGAACAACTTCTCATTCTAAATAGCTCCGAAGCAGCCAATCTCCCGTAGTATCTCCCGTTCAACGCCGGAACCCCTTTGAACAGATACCGGACATAAGTCTGGCATGCGCACATTTTCTAGAGATTCAAAAGCTATTTGAAACTAGTGCAAATAAAAAGCTGTTTTGACAAGTTAAACAAATATAATCACAAATGCACAGCATGAAGTTTTCGATGCACGCTCAACTATCACGAACTTATTAGAATTTTCCTCGACTACCAAGATCAACAGCAATTAGACGCATTAAACTGACTGTTTTTAGGTCATTCGTTCGTTGGTTCGATTTATTTCCCTCGACATTTTAAAAAATCGATTTCCTTCCACCTTTACTAGAATCTCAGCAAAAGTTCGTGAAAACAAAAAAATCTTGTGCCCAACAGGAACGATGAAACTTTCCACCGACCAAGGCTCGCTTGCTGGCTGGACGGGTTGACTGCAGTGGACTTGCTGCGCCGCGATGGCTTCGTGAAAATGTTATAAATAAAACTTTCTGCCCACGGAAGTTCGATGGGGACACAGCATGGGAAAGAAAACAGAGCTACAGCAAGGAAAGTTGGTGTTTCGTGTTTTTAATAACGCTAATGTATGGCATCTTTCCCGATGGGTGCAGCGATCGTTATTTTCTACGGGGCGTCGTCGTTGAGAAAAACCAAAGTCGGCCATGCTCACCGGAGGGAAACTGACGGAAGAAATAAAAACTTTGTGGTCCTGCGAAATTTGATAAGACGCCTTTCGGGAAGCGATGCAACTTCTGGAACTTCTAGGTGGCTTATTGTGCAGTTTTCAATAGGATGCGTGCACCAACTTCGTGAATGGCTGATATTGAACGGGTTGTACCTAGTTGAGGAAGTTAGGCGACTTTCAAACTGTTGTGAAAGTATCTCTTGAACGAGCATCGATTCTGTAATCGAGATTGCAGGAAATGCGTTTGGCCACGCAAATAGTCCTAACTGTGGAGGTTGAAGTGGTTAGAAGTCAACCTCATGATGACGTTCATCAGAACAAGATCGGCTTCAAGCTTCAACACAATAGTTAGTAATGTAATTTTTGAGCCTTGTTATTATAACCTGTGGTGGATTCGGTTTACAAATCTAGTCTGTTGCATGAAGGATTGCATTTTGTTTTCCTAGCAAGCTTAAGGTTATAAATCCAACAAAAACTAACTAGTTTTCGCAAAAAAAAATGGCTAAATCGGATTTTAGTGCACAAGCCAGAAAAACACACAATTCCATTTGCCTGCTTGTCGGAGCAATCCTCAAAGGCGAGATGGTACTCCTCTTGGCATTCCATTCACCGAGCGAAGGGACATGGCATTTACGCATTCTGACAAAGCTACTCGTTGTTTGTTTGCCGTCCGGTGCAAGGTGACAGTATTCCGGACTAATCCCAGCAACTTGCGAAGGGGTTGCAAAAAGTACCACCCAACTGATGGCCAAGTAGTTGGGAATACCAGCACAATCCATGCAGCCGGTTGAACTGTTGGACATCAGCGAGCACAAATGTTGAGACGAAGATGTTTCAAACGCTACCAAGCAGATTTGAACCCCTAATTCAGTTACTGATTCAAGTAATAAATTAGCTTTGGAAATCGATATGAATCAAAGCAAGCTTGAAATAATTAATTTTGAAGAAGAAAACCATTTTCAATCTTAATCAACTTGTAAAAAATATCGTCCTAATTATGCCCGCGGAAAATTTCCACTCATCACATCCCTCAAAATCCATCCTCGCCGGGCGAAAAGATCAACAGAGCAACTAATCCAAACACGGATCCAACGAGGCGCTTCAAACAATTTTCTACCTTCTTAAATGTCTCCTCTTACTTTGAAGCTCCGGGAAAGCTCCGAGAGCAACACTGTTTCACGCATTTATGATCATGAAATCTTCCTCCCGGGTGGGAAATGAAAAAGTTGCAACTGAAACAAGTTTCGTTCTCATTCATTCTTCTTACGCTCTGCCAAGCAAGCCAGAAGTGGCTGCAAAATGCTCAACGTTTGTGTGAATTGCGTTGGGGACTAGGAAGAAGTGTTTTTCCTCCCTTCTCGGCGAACCGGAAGTAATGCATGCAATTCGCTTTCGGGGGATTTTCCAGAAGGGGCATTATGCAAATGCAGCTATCATTTGGGCCTCAGTTTTTGAAAGTGGAAGCTGCTATGAAATTTTTCTGTGTTTCAACAGTTGTAACAATTGGTAGGAATTGGACAATCAAATCGAGTTAAAAAATTCAAATAACACTCAGCCAAACGCAGCGGAAAAACACTCCAACTTAGTAATTGATGTTCGGATGTCACAATAATACCAATAATAAACAAAACTTAGCTGATGTAACTCTTCTTCCGAGTGCGGGGGCAAAGTACAATAAAAACGTTCAAACATTACCGACACTCTCAAACATTTCGGGAGGGAATCGATTGTATTCACTACGTCTTGCTCAAAGCACGCGGAGAATGTATAACTTCATTGTGAGTTTAAGGGGACCCTCCCCTGGATTTGGGAAAATATAAGGCAAAGTTTGATTTTTTTATGTACGAACTTTCGGTTTTGACAAATCGATTCGATTATTATTCAAGACTAGCTGAACCCGGTGCGTGCGCTGCTACGCTTGCAACTAAGTGAAGGAAAATTTAATGTAACTGGCACTTTTATGGTTTTTTTTCGGAATGAGTTTTTTTTTTCTTGAATAAGCAGGGGTTCAAACTTCTATCAAAACATGCTTCTTACCCGAGAAATACACGTTTTGTGTTTAAGTATCCTGGATAGTTCTCATTTTTGGTAGAAATTTGTGTTTCATTTGTATGGGAGCCCTCCCTTCCAGAGGGGGTGGTTTCTCAAACTGCCATACAATGATTGCCTTCATAACCCCCCACATGCCAAATTTGGTTCCATTTGCTTGACTAGTTCTCGAGTTTTGCAGAAATTTGTGTCTCATATGTATCAGAGCCCCACTTCCTGAGAGAATAGGGGTCTCAAACAATCATAAGAACCTTACCCAGCCCCCAAAAACCCCTTCATATAAATTTTCACGTTGGTCGGTTCAGAAATTTCCGAGTCTATAACGGTCTGACAGGCAAACAGACAGACAGAAATTCATTTTTATGTATATAGAATCCTACCCTCCAAAAACCTCCACATACCAAATTTGGTTCCATTTGCTTGATTTGTTCTCGAGTAATGCTGAAATTCGTGTTTTATTTGTATAAGAGACCCCTCTTTCAGTGAGCGGAGGAGTTTCAAACCACAATAGAAATATTTCTTGCCTTCAAAAACCTCCACATGCCAAATTTGGTTTCATATGCTTGATTAGTTCTCGAGTTATGCACAAATTTGTGTTTCTATTGTATGAGAGCCCCCCTTTTACAGAGGGCGGAGGGGTCTCGATTGACCTTAGAAACATTTCTTGCCTTCAAAAACCTCTACCTGCCAAATTTGGCTCCATTTATTTGATTAGCTCTCGAGTTATGTAGAAGCTTTTGTTTCATTTGGATGGGAGCACCGCCCCCCAACCTAACAGATAGAGAGAGGAGGGGTCTCGAACTATCGTAGAAACATTTATTGCCTTTAAAATCCCCGCATGCCAAATTTGGCTCCATTTGCTTTATTAGATCTAGAGTTATTAGGTGTATTCTTAGAAAATGTCTTTTTTTTGCAAATTTGATGCTTTATTGTGAAAAAATGGTTATACATTTATTGTTCAAAGTATTGGCCATCGCTAGCTATAACTTTTTCCCATCTTTGTGGTAGTTGACGGATACCCTCTCGGAAAAATGATGCTGGTTTGGCGGCTATCCACGAATCGATCCATTTTTTGACTTCGTCATAATTACGGAAGTGCTGGTCAGCCAGGCCATGTTGCATCGATCGGAAGAGATGGTAATCGGATGGCGCAATGTCCGGACTATATGGCGGGTGGGGTAGGACATCCCACTTGAGCGTTTCCAAGTATGTTTTCACCGGCTGTGCAACATGTGGCCGAGCATTGTCATGTTGCAAAATGACTTTGTTGTGTTTTTTAGCGTATTGCGGCCGATTTTCACGCAATGCACGGCTCAAACGCATCAGTTGTCGCCGATAGACTTCGCCCGTGATGGTTTCTTTTGGTTGCAACATTGGTTGCATAGTAGACCACACCCAGCTGGTCCCACCAAATACACAGCATGATTTTCTGGCCATGAATATTGGGATTGGCCGTCGATGTTGTGGCATGACCGGGGTATCCATACGTTGCCTTACGTTTTGGATTGTCGTAATGGATCCACTTTTCGTCAGCAGTCACAATTCGATCCAAAAAACCCTTCCGTATCTGCCGTTTAAGCAGCTCTTCGCATGTGAAAAAACGGCGCTCAACGTCTCTCGGCCGCAATTCGTATGGCACCCAATGACCGACCTTTCGAATCATTCCCAATGCTTTCAAACGCTTACTAATGGCTGGTTGGTTAACTCTCAATGCTGCTGCAAGTTCTTTTTGCGTTTGTGAGGGGTCTTGGTCGAGCAAAGTTTCCAATTCGACGTCTTCAAACTTTTTGACCGGGCCGGGGCGTTCCTTGTCTTCAGTGACAAAATCACCACTTTTAAAGCGTGCAAACCAACGTTGACACATTCGAACGTCGATTTTGTAGTCCGGGTATGTTTCGGAGAGCAATTCACATGCTTGAGATGCATTTCCCGCAAATGCTGCTTTGATGGCTCGAATTTCGACATTTTTCGGCTTCACAAAAACTTGTTTACTTTCACTAATGATGCGTAACTTACACTGAAATAACTAGAGAATAGAATGAAGTTTCGGATGTGATAGCTGTCAATGTCAAAGTTCATGTCAGAACAATAGATATGAAGTTGTCTGCAAATACGACATTTTCTAGGAATACCCCTAATATGAAGAAATTACAGTTTCATTTGTATGACAGCGCCCCTTCGAGGAGAGGAGAGGGGTCACAAAACACCATAAAACATTTTTCTCCTCTAGAAAACCCCACATGCCAAGTTTGGTTCCATTTGCTTGATTAGTTCTTGAGATATGCAGAAACTTCTGTTTCATTTGTACGACAGCCTCCCTTTCTAGAGAGGGGAGGGGTCTCTGACTACCATAGAAACATTGCTTGCCTCCAAAAACTTCCGCATGCTAAATTTGGGTTCCTTTGCTTGATCAGTTCTTGAGATATGCAGAAATTTGCGCTTCACTTGTATGGGAGCCCCCCTTTCCAGAGAAGGGATGGGTTTCAAACCATCATAAGAACCTTTCGGTGTCCAAGACGAATCCAAAAAAGCAAAAATCTTGTCAAACGGTTCTTCCGCTCGTGAGTTGAATCGTGACAAAGGAAACCCCAACTTATTTTTATTTATATAAATTTCAAAGAGACAAAAAAATTGTGAAAATTCAAAGTGGCGGCTACAAAATGGCGATTTCCGTAATTCTCTGCGCGCAAAACATGGGGCGACAACTTCAAACCTGCAGCCTCTTGTATTCGACAGAAATCAAATCTAGTTATCATTTCAGACAATTTAAACTAAAACTCATTGCAAGGAGATCATTTGAACTGAAAAGTTTAATTTTTCGCTACTTTTTTAATTTCAACCGTGTTCAAGAATTATAAATAATTAATTATTAATGCCAATTTTTAATTCAAGCCGTACAACAAATTATAACCTTTCAAACAGTTATTTGATGGAGGAAATCGGATTAATAGATCAAGCCCGAGGCTTGAAGTAAGATTGAAAAACTCTGGAAATCGCTGTTTTGTAGCCGCCGTTTTGAATTTTTCACAATATTTTTATCTCTTTGAAATCTTGAAAAATAATCAAATTTAATCTTCAAAACCTGCCTTATTTTTGTTCAAATCCAGGAGAGGGTCCACTTAAGTTGAAATACGAATTACTTTGATTTTTTTTTTCGCGAGAACGACGCAGCAAAAACAAAACACGTCAGTTTCAAAGCAGAGCTTGCTGTGATCCATATTTCCTGACTTTTAAGATGATATTTAAATTCACCTATGGTTCGATGAGGTACAGGCAATCATACATTTTTCTTTATAGGTCTACAGATTTCACGGAAGTTTCAAGTATTTTCTGGAAGGTTTGTAAATATTTTATGGTTTTTTTTTTTTTTGTAAACGGGTATACTAGAGTTCTCCAGAAAGTGATTTCAATAGACTTGCTGGCAAAAGGTACAATACACTAGAATCTAGAAATTACCAGAGGATCTATGGAATCGTTGGAAGCTTTTATAGTGTTTTAAAATAAATACAGACTGTATGGAATATTTATTGGTATATTTCCTAGAATTTGTTCACTTATTCAAACTTCACAGAAGTGCAGAGGACTTTCCAGAATTTAGAAGGAATTTACAGAAATTCCATAAACTGACTCAGCGATTTAATAGGCATTTTATTGTATTTCATGAATATGTTAAGTGTCTATCCCTTGAGATAGCTCAGAGCTATTTAAAAAAGGGTGTGGCGATATAATTTGAGAGGAATTTCATCTCTAGTCAGGAACTGTTTGTAGCTCAGTAAACACAACAGTGATTCTGTACCCAGATACATAGGCGTAGCCAGAAGGGGCAGGAGAAGGACAGAGAGGGTCAGAGGGCAGGGAGAGGTGCGTTGACCCCCCCTCCAAACTTTATTATTTATTTTAAATGTTTCCCAGATTGCCCCTTTGGCTCAACTAAAACGCCAAATTACGCGAAATTGCCTCGATTTGTGACAAGTTGTTGAAAAAAAAGTTCTAATAGCTGTATATGCCTCAAATTTTTTAATAGTTTCAAGTAGTAAAGACTAAAAAATTCATTACAATCTTTTCCCAGTAATTAAGAACTCAACCTATCTAACCTAACATATCTTAGAAAGTATATCTTAACCTGTAATGTTAGCTGTAAGACCAGCATTGATTGCTTTTTTTCGCACTTGCTGAATGTTCGAAAAACTATACTCAATTCAATTTTCAGTTCTTGACAATCAAAAAAAAAATACTATTTAAACCAATGTTATAGCTTTTGGATGCCAAATAATTCTAGATTAAGAAACATAGTCACAGTCATAGTCAGAAAGTTTATTAACGGAAAATGTTTATTTGAATATTCGGCAAATTTTTACGGCATTATAACGTAAGAAATACTTCCAAGAACTAATTGGAATTTGAAGAGAACATTACTGGCATTAAACAACTAGCTATAAGAGAATAATGACTGGGATAGGGAAATCATCACATGCCAGCAAACACCTGGAAGCGATTGCAAAAAAAACTAACTTCAAACCAGTTATTAAGTTATTGGTTATGTATGACTTGAATTATCCGTTAGAGAATTTCGTGCCTTGGTTGTTCAACACATTTTGTCATTTACTCCGGGACGTAGCGTTAAGAGCAATGCCATGTTCAGCCGGGGCACTGTAAGTGAAATTTTAAACAGCGCAAGAGAAAATTTCAACCAAAGAAACTCTTTAGTTGGCAAACTGATTTGGTTATCCTGAAAAGGATGGATATAGTAGACGGGGGAGAAACATGGTTTGCGATTGAACTTTGGCTTTCTTCTTGGTGTTCTTGGTTTAGCTCCTCGTCGTTGCGGGTGACCATCCGGAGGTGACGTGGGATGCTTCTTGTCCCGTTTTTGTCGCGGGCGGCCTTTCCCGCCAACTCGTAGGCTTCAGCAGCCATGTTTCTCGCAGCGATGTTAACGGGAGCATCGGTACCAACAGCCAACTGCACCAACGCCTCTCTAGATAACGACTACTCACCAGTGCACCATCCAGGGTGTTCGCTTCCGCCTACTGTGTTGTTACAGAATAGTTTGCTCTGCACAGCACTACGACTGCCGTAAGCAGGGATAAGGTGCGACTCAAATCTCTTTGAGTGCAGCACGCGCTGCTAAAGGGTATCCACGATGAAATTGCCACACACAAAATTGATTCGCAAAATTCGAGTTTTCATCCGATTGCCATCAAATTTTCAGGGATTGAGAAATAACTATTAGACTTCATTTTACCATTTTACTCGTATTTTATTTACAGTCCATACGCAAATGCCCGCACCCTGGCCTTAACCCCGGCCATAAGATTCTGCACAACCTGTGAATCAACCGTTTTTTGCATGTAAACCCATACTTTCTTCAGTTCCTCGACTGTCTTCACTACCTTAGGTCGTTCGGTGAAGATGCCGCTTCAGAATCGCCCTGTACTTCTCGATGGGGCGGAGCTCCGGAGTGTTGGGAGGGTTGAACATTTTCGGCACGAAATTGACCTTATTGTCCGCATACCACTTCAGCACGTCCTTGGAGTAGTGGCATGAGGCCAAATCCGGCCAGAAGATTGTTGGGACGTTGTGGGCCTTCAGGAGAGGAAGCAGCCGCTTCTGGAGGCACTCTTTTATGTACACCTGTCCGTTCATCGTGTCCTGGGTCACGAAAGGTGCATTCCGCTTCCCGCACGTGCAGATGGCTTGCCAAACCAGGAATTTCTTCTTCTTCTTCTTTGGCGGACTTGTTCTGCTTCTCGTCGCGATTAGGGGCCTTTTGTACCTTGAACGTTCGAAGCCCAGCCTTAGTTTTGGCCTTCTGGATAAAACTTCGGCTTAGGTGCAGCTTCTTAGCCACATCCTGAACGGAGGCGTTCGGATTTCGGTTGAAGGCCCCAACTACGCGGTTGTGATTTTTGGTGTTGTACGGAATACTTTTTCCTTCACTTCTGGGCTTCCGATCGGTGGTCAACCGTTCCTCGAACCGCTTAATCACTCGCGACACCGTGGAATTTGCGATTCCCAACGTTTTAGCGATGGAACGATGCGAGAGATCCTTGTTCTCGTGATGAATACGCAAGATTTTATCACGCACGAGCTGTTCTTTCGACTCCATTTCCGCGAGTTTTGATCACAGGACTTTAAAACTTGCAGGATGTGAATAATGCACTATGAACTAAATCCACCCAAGTTTTCATTAAATTCTACCAAACGGTTAAAAAGTTAGAGCAATTTCATAGTGTGGCAATTTCATCGTGGACACCCTTTACGAGAAAGCACATTAAATTTCAAAGAGACGTGAAAGTGCAGTCTGTACTCCCGTGCACCCTCGTTGTGCCGTGCGCTCAAAGCCGCACATCTCATTTTGAATTTGCTCTCGTCTCTTTGGGTGCTAACGATTGCACTCGCCCTTGACGTCTCTGTGCAAACACAAGTGCAAAAAACAGACACGGCGGCATGGGCCGGACTAGTATGTGAATAAGGATTTTAATAAAATTATCCCTCTATGAACCCATACAATGCCTTTTTGTTACCGACATCAAAATTTTTCATTTTGCCACCATTTACCAAAGCATGTGCCAAAGCACAGAGTAAAGCACTGAGTAGAGCACTGAGTAGAGCACCGTGCATTACTTTTTGTCTCGGAAAGGAGGAACAGGAGACGCACAGTTGAAATTGGGTGAAGCACTTGCCTATTTTGCATTACTATTTTTCGACAATCCCTGGCCGTAAGACATTTCTGCTAAGAGCTCTTATGTTCTGATGTCGGATGCTATTTGCACGAAAGAAGGCGGTACCAACGAAGACAATGTGATACAAATGGCATCAAAGGGGACGACTGATATTCGTACTGATAACGGATAGAATATATCAACATCGAAATGAATCTGCGCTTCGAACTCTGTGTCATGCTTCCAGAATGACTTTTTGCGGCTTGATTTGACCGATAGATACGCCATCTTGGGATCAGCCCAAGCCAAAGCTTCTTTCATCATATCAGTAAGGTTATCCTCCGCAGAAGTTTTCCGTGCAAAGTGCAATCGGGAGAACTTGTGTCGCTTGTGACTTGTTTCTCCAGTCTGCTCGTCGACGAAGTTCATCGTATATGGCTAGAAATACCAATACATTTATTAAATTTACCAAACGTTCAATCAATTCCGGTAGATGCTCATATTTATGCAGACATGGAGGGAGCTGCCGTACAAACGCAAATTTACAACGGTATTGTTGCTCAATGTCAGTGTACAACTTCTTGATTTTATTGTTGTTCAACTTTTTAGATGAAAGTGCCAGACTGCTGCTGAGCCGAAAGTTACTTATCAAATCCACGTCAACCCCAAGAATATCAGCAAATTTTTGAGGTTGCACAAGTAGCCTCCTCACCATGTTGCCATTATTGGAGCTTCCGCAGCCTCCAAATTTGGGGCGATTAACGTTCAGTTTGAAGTGAGTTTCTAGCTCATCTGCAATTCGGCGTGCTTCCTTCTTAACTTCTTTATGGGACATGGCTGGGTAGCTAGGAACAGCTTTCTTAGCAGAATTTCGTATGAGGCCTTCTACCAAGTTCAATCTTGAATGAAAGAAGGATGGTCCAATTCCTTCATCATCTTTCAGACATAGTGGTATTTCTGATTTTACGGAGTTATTTCTGATTTTATCACCCAATCCTACGCAACACTTTTTTATTATTATGACTGACATTTTGTTCCGCTATTGCACGAACACTAATGAAACAAATCTGTCAAATTGTCTGTGTTCTTCTATTCACAATGTTTTCAAACCAGGAAGTTACGGAAATTTATTTGAAAAGCTGGAAGAAAAAGCATGTTTTGGATTTTGTTCGGCAAAATCTTAGAGTGGAAGAAGATGGTGTTGAATGGAGTGCGGACACTTGGATACACACATTCCAAAATTATTAGAGGAATGTTAGAAGTAAGAATAGATTTTTCAAACGAAACGCGGATTGGCTCGTTTTTCCGTTCCACGTAAGTGAAGATTTTTTTGAATTCTTTGCCGTATTACTGCCAATTAAATAAACAAAAAACAAACTCCAAAACAAATTGTTATTATTGCTGTTGATATGTATCTGCAACCAACGCTTTAGGTATCATCAGCCCCAACTCAATCTAATTCTCATGAAACTCATGCATTATGTACTTCACCGCTATTCCAAATCGTGGCAGAAAGTCACTGTCATTCCAACAGTTGGCTGAACACACTAAAGTCAAGTATTACCAAGACCAAGAGATGTTTTTTCACATATTCTTTTAATATCGACTTCATAATAAAATTAATTAAAATAGTGTACATGAATATGCACCGATTTATTTCAACCTATTACATCATTTGGTT
>JASCZW010009320.1:0-43378 GCA_034211315.2 Aedes japonicus | reverse complement strand
TTTTTTTTGTTGTTTTAAATGAGAAAAAAAATGTGTCATACATATAAAGTGAAGTAAAGAAATGCACGGAAAAAATAATGATTTTTTTCCTGGTTCATTAGTTAACCAAAGCAAGCGCATACATCGAAATTGTTTTTATTCTTTCATCCAACAGACCTGATTGAAACGATGTCCGGCCGAAATTCACATGAAATATCTCATGAATTTAAAGCAAATCTAGCATTCCATATAAAGGCATTAGATAACGCAGAAAATTAAATGTATCTTTTAACACTTGATATTGTTCTTTGCTTGTATTCTCCCATACGCGGGGTAACGATCTGTGATGATGTTGTTTTGAGAAGGAAATAATTTCTCATCACCATGAGGCTCTAGGAGTAGACAGCATTTTTTTTTTGCTAGAACAAAGTTGTGAAGAGAAAGTATTGATAGTTCCGTTAGCTCACGGCAGGCTGTGGAAATTGAATAGAAGTAGTTTGAAATTGAGCGGAGGGCATTGGACTAAAATATTTACCTGCACTTAGTAATTCAGAAAAAGCACCAAAAAATGAAAAAAGTGCCACTAAATTATTAAGGCCTGTGCCAACAAATAATGTGTGATCAGCATTAAAAAATTAGGAATGAGCAATAAAAGATGAGAAAAGATCTTCGGATAATCTAATTGTGACCGGTAAATCTATCAAATAAAGCAACAGCTATTAGTATATGTGCAATTAAATATGGCAGTATTTCCGCCAAATTATGTAATTTGAGCACTAAACTATTCGCATATGTCTTTTAATTTTGTTGGATTTTCCCATAAAAACAGTAAAATGAGCAATGGATAAATAAATATCCATTGCTCATTTTACTGTTTTTATGGGAAAATCCAACAAAATTAAAAGACATATGCGAATAGTTTAGTGCTCAAATTACATAATTTGGCGGAAATACTGCCATATTTAATTGCACATATACTAATAGCTGTTGCTTTATTTGACAGATTTACCGGTCACAATTAGATTATCCGAAGATCTTTTCTCATCTTTTATTGCTCATTCCTAATTTTTTAATGCTGATCACACATTATTTGTTGGCACAGGCCTTAATAATTTAATGGCACTTTTTTCATTTTTTATTGCTCAAATCTCTCTTTTAATTGATGATTAATTATGCTGCCGAGGGCATTGTGAGGTAGTATTCCGGCCAGTCAAGGTGGTGTACTCGATCATGCCTTGACCTACCCCGCATGGGGATGCTTGGCAAAAGTTTGTGTTTCCTGTTTCGGAATACTACCTCACAATGCCCTCCACTCAATTATTTTCAAGTGTTTTGTATCGCAACGAAGACAAAATAAATGGAAGAAAGAGGTACACGAAAAGGCCATATCAACCCGAGCTTAGATTGATAATGACCAATTCGATGTGGAGAACGAGTTCGTGTATTTGAACTCATTAGTAACCGCATTTAACAACAGAGACACACAAATGCTCATTATAATTGGAAACCGTGCCTTTTTCGGACTCAAAAAAACGCTGCAATGAGATTGTTTTCACTGTAAGAAAATTTGACCATTTACATAAGAATATCGTATGAAAATTTTCCAGAAGATAATATTGCCAATAACATACGATTCTCCAATGGAAAGAAGTTCATAGGACGATTGTATGGAAATTTTCCTCATAGAAAAAAATGCCTTTGCTTTTTGTTTGCATGTCACATAGTCTATTTCAGCTCGTTTCTATTTATTATTATAGAACAGTGGGTTGAAATTGGAGTACGAAATAAAATTCTGCATACCTGCATTACTGAAAAGGATTCAGTAGTTCAGATTGCCAAAAAGTCAAAGTGAATCCACCAAATGTGTAAAGTAAGGTAAACAGTATACCCTGCAAGATCTGCCCAGAACTGGATGAATACCCGGTTTCAGCAATTCCGCATCGGACCAAAAAGCGGTCGATGGTATTCAGGAGAATAAATCACTTGCAATTTGTTAGAGAAATATAAGACAAGCATCGAGATGATCCAGCAGATTGAGAAAAGAAATAATGTGAAGTCATACCAAAGCAATCTCAGAAGCAGAAGGATTGGTCAGAATAAGGGCCCAAAACTTATTCAAACGTATTTTGGACAATATCTCCCGGTGTGTTGTTCACGTACTTGAAAGAGGGTTCTAGAACACTGCTGAACCTTAGTGCTACACTACATCAGTTGGAGAGAATGTCCCAATTGCAGATACAAATGTCGCCGAAAAAAAATACATATAAGGCAGCATTCATTAATTATGTCACGCTTTTAGGGGGGGAGGGGTTCAGAAAACCGTGACATTTTGTGACAAACGAGGGAGGGGGGTAAGCTGAATCGTGACATCACATTTTTGAAAAAAACAAAAACAAAATGATATTCTTATGCAATATCGCCTACTACTACTATCCCTACTGTTCACGCCCCTTCGTAAACGAACAGCAACAGCAGTAATCATGCAGCACTCACACACCGCTCGCATAAACTATGCCACGCCCTGTTCTGCAACTTTCCATCGTTCTGGAACTTTCCATGTTCTGGAACTTTCCATTGTTTTGGAACTTTCCATCGTTCTGGAACTTTCCATGTTCTGACCTTCCATCGTTCTGAACTTTCCATGTTCTGGAACTTTCCATTGTTCTGGAACTTTCCATGTTCTGGAACTTCTAGCAGTAGCGGCACAATATAAAAACGGCACCGCAGTGGCGCAGTCATTCAGTCATTATATCAATTCTAAGGTGTTAAGATCAAAAGGAAAAAGCAATAAAGGATAAGTGAATAGAAGCAGTAGTTTTTCTATCAATATCTTCTGGATCCATTATCCGGTGCAACAGCCCAGTGTTATACAGTGTTGAATACAGTCCACCCTACGACTAGAGTGTTTGCTGTCAACGGCCTTGGAACCCAACCCGGCCTTTTCAGGGTAAGAAGAGTTGAATTTTCCACCCATGAGCCAAGACAGAGCACTCGTTTTACCCGACAGTTGCTAGTTTGAGCGACACCTATTTCCTTTCCTACCGTGTTAGGACACGTTTGAGTTCTGTCGCAAGAGAGCTAGCAAGCTACTTCAAGTACCCTACGGATCCGGTGTTTGGCTCCGACACCTACCATACCTAACACGCTAACTTGAAAGTACCCATTAATGAGTCGAAAGTACGCATTTTTGAAGAAAAGTGGCTTAACTCATTATTAGGAGTATATTTTCCTCATTAATTGAGTATTCGTTACCCATTAATGATTAATTGATACTCATAAATGAGTAAGCAATACTCAGAAATGAGGAAAGTATACTCTTAATAATGAGTTAAGCCACTTTTCTTCAAAATGCGTACTTTTCGACTCATTAATGGGTACTTTCAAGTTAGAGTGAATACTATTCCACCGTTCATGAATGACAGCTGCAGCTCATTCAGTGTGCGTCAGTGAATAAAGTCCAGTGTTTATTGGTGAAAAATTGGTTCGCGCAGTTAGTGTATTTTGGAAAATGAATCGTGGAGAACTTTTTAATACGCTGTACAATGCGTATGTAAAGGCTTACCCGGATAAGAAGAAAAGGAGTGCCAATTGGATGCTACTAATTTCTGGAATGAACGGAAGGGCAATGACAACACCGCACTTGAAGAGCAAGTCAATAACAAAATAAAAGAGCTTCATGCCTTGCAGCTAAAGAAAAAAGGTAAACTTCTTCAACTATGGGGAAAGTCTATGAGTGCTCCTAAGGAATCAGCGCCGACAGTGAAACCCGCGCAACCCATCAAGGAAATTGAGTATATGGCTCAGCCGTCATCATCAAATAAACGCCCTGCACCAGTACAGGAACAACTTAAAGCTGAGCTAAATAATCTGAACTCTGAGGTAGTGCTTCTGATTGACAAGAAGTCTGCTGGACTATTGACGGATGATGATCAGTCGAGACTCGAAGGGCTAAAAATTAAAAAGATCAAACTTGAAAAGAATCTCAAAATCAAGGAAGACGAGCAAGAGCGGCAGCAGAAGCATCGTGAGAAAATGAAGCAGGCTAAACAACTGTTAATTCGGGACATCCCAGAGGCTGGTAAATATGATATATTAACTAGTTTGTTTGCACAGTAGATATAAATATCAAATTTCAGGAAATTATCTTTCATTCCGAAATTCTCCTGGCCGCTCTCGTGTTGAAGAGCAGCAACCGGAGCTGCTCAAGGCAATATGCGATATCGCACTTCATGGATCTGCGGCCCACGAAAAGCGCAGTGATGAGAGCGTCAGAAGCGTTAAAACTTTAGATGAGTTGACTTCTGCAATACAAGGCAAGGGATTCAATATCAAAAGAACAGCAACATATCTGCGGTTAATCCCAAAACGAGCCAATTCCCATCAAGGTAAATGTCACGTAAATACTGTACCAGTGAAGTTGATGCGCGCAAGTAATGCAAAACACAACGATCATCCCGATGGCCGATTCTGTACAGCGACCATAAGATCATTGGAAGAACTGGCATCTGTGCTAGGGCCCAATGAAGTAGGATTTATCAGTCAGGATGATAAGGCGAGAGTGGCGATAGGCCTAACGGCTGCCAATAAGCAGTCTCCCATGCTTATGCATGTGGAGTACAAAATCACGCTTCCTGACCACGATTGGATAGTTGCAAATAAGCATAAACTAATTCCGTCCGTGTACGCTGGAATCGAAATCAAACCGAATGGTCTTGGCAAACCGGAGGCTGTTGGTTTTTCGGGCCCCACTTACATTGCAATTCGGTCAGGCAAACACGCTTCGTCAACGGCGTTTTTCATGCGTTAGACATCAAGCGGCTTCTAACTCTTGAATCGTTTGATGGTATTTTTAAGTTTGATGGATTGGTCAAACCAGTCCTAATCTTTACCGTCGACGGTGGACCTGATGAAAATCCGAGATATCGCAAGGTAATACAGATAGCAATACACCATTTTAAAGAGTACAACCTTGACACGCTGTTCATTGCAACGAACGCTCCGGGAAGGAGTGCTTTCAATAGAGTGGAGCGACGTATGTCACCCTTGAGTAAGGAGCTTTCTGGATTGATAATACCACACGACCAGTTTGGTAGTCATCTGGATTCCCAATTGCGTACAACTGATTCAGCTTTGGAGAAGCAAAATTTCCAGTACGCTGGTGAAGTTTTGGCAGAAGTCTGGAATGATGTGGTCATCGACGGTCATCCGACGTTGGCTGAATATATCGATCCTGATGCTTCTGAAATAGATCCGAAGTCAATTCGTGACTATGACCAACACTGGTTTGGAACTCATGTGCGAACCAGCCAATATTTACTCCAGATACGGAAATGCACAGATAGGTAAAATTTTGAGATGCATTTGATGGTCAAATAATTGTTATATGTGCATAAATTTATATTTTTACAGGAAATGCTGCTCACCACTGCGAAGTAGCATCGATCACGTTATCTGCAATGGATTTTTGCCTCCACCAATCTCTCTGACGCAAACATCTCGAGGATTGATTGGGTCATCGAAGGACGAACCACAGCATTTCCCATCAATGTTCGTATTGAACTCATTACAAGCTCAACAGATTCTACCTAAATCGATGTCCGGATATGGAACGATTCCGTATGATCTTTACTGTCCTTCAATTAAAAACTCATTGAACGAACGAGTGTGTTCCAGCTGTGGCCTATACTTTGCATCTTTAGTCATGCTTCGCGAGCACATAAAGATGCACAAGCATACATCCGTTCAATTTCAGAGAAAATTGCGTCCGTTTAAAGTTGTGGCAAAACGTAAACAGGAATGTATGGTTGTAACCAACAAAGACAACTTCGATTGCGAATGGATAGATGACGAAGAACTTGATCTGACTGATGTGGCAGAAACCATTACGAGTGCTTTCAGCGGACGCAGATATCTTCCCGGTCATCAATGCTGACCAACATCTGCAAAACCCTTGGACTGAGGATTGAATCTATTTTTGAATGGTATTATTTGAGAATGCAATTTGATATAATATGAGGAAAGTTGAATTTGTTTCTGTATGAAATAAAAATGATTTTTTGTGACTAATATTGGCTATTTGAATAAAAAGTTTTGAGTGGGGAGGGGGGGGGGTTAACAAAAACGTGACATAATTGCCTGGGGGGGGGGGGTTACAAAAATTGTGACAATTTGTGACATGGGGAGAGGGGGGGTTAATTTTCGGCCAGATTTGCGTGACATAATTAATGAATGCTGCCTAAGTTAAAATGCTTGTTTGACAAGCAATTCGCACATGTAGCTTGTGATCTTACATTTTCTACATGAAAGGAATAATCAATGCTGAAATTTACCGAAATTGATTCTTCCAGAAGAAGTGGCATCAACTATATAGGAAGCATGAGATTTCTCCTCTCTTCTGGCTTCTGTTCATTTGGTCTGATCAACTCTACAGTGATTTTCTGATAATAACGTTGATTTCGATGAAATAAATATCAACCCACCATACTGTGACTGATTGAACGCTACTAAGCAATTATTAAGCTGAACCTCAAATAGGCAGGTGCACAAAAACTACTGTGTAAAACTTGATGGACGGATTACCAGAACTGTATATATTTAACTCTTTGAGGAGATGGCGATGGGGATCCGTTGCATCACCGTTAGGGCAGCAAGCTTTGGCATTTTTATGCGCATAAGAGAGACACATCTTTCGGCATTTCTTCAAATGAGCTCCCTAAAGTCTATATTCAATTTAAAAAACTCATTGCACAGCACTACATTTATTCATTTAGGTCTAACACAAATTCTTAAAACAAACAACAAAAAGATTGGTCTAACAGAACCGTCTACGACCTATGGTGAGGTACTAATAGTAGTTAGTACGAGGAATATGAAATGCGCTGGAGTGAGTGGTTCCAATTCGCCCGGATCATCACTCATCAGACATCTGAGTTGAAGGTCTGGAATTCAGACAACCTTCTATCTGAAACAGCAATTTTTGCATGTCTTCCAGCGTAACTAGAGTATATCCAATGACCCGTAGGATGTGGTGCTTGGCCAATCGCACCGCTGCTTCCCACAATCCTCCAAAGTGAGGAGCGCTTGGAGGGTTGAAATGCTAGTTGATACCTTCGTTTGAACAGAACCTAGTTATCAGTTGTCGATGATTTTTATCCCTTAGCGAAACATATTTTTAAACTGATTCCTGTCGCCGACGAAGTTATCTGCAAACACATTAGTGCACCTCGGCGTGCGATAAATTGTTGGAAAACCTACAGGAATCTTTCAGTTGACATACCTGACGGTGGTACGGTAAGGCCCTGGTCGAATATACAACGGATCAAAGTATTCGACTCCAGTTTTTGCAAATGTAAGAGCAACTGTGACCTTGGAAGCCGGCAACTCTCCCATAAACTACTGCATCAGCTTAGGTTTTAACCTAAAATATTTTTATATAGGGTAAGGGGATGTAATGTTAGCCTAGCTCCTTTATTCGGCCTGTGTACCAAATGTGTAATTAATTTAGCGATTATCAACAAAATCCTGTTGCTATTACGATGACCGATGTTATCCAAAGCAATTGAGACAATATTAATCAACTTATAGTTGTTCACTTCCGCGTAATTTTCCTGGGGCATCATGATTTCACTGGTTAAGCTGAACAGATGATCTACACGATCTTTAAGTGATCTAAATTTGGCTTGATTAAATCGATAAAGCAAGTAATGCAGTCTGGAGGTGCAGAAAATAGTTACACGTTACAAACTAACTATTCACATAGCTAAAATAACAATGATTTTACAAGAAAATCGTGGACCCAATGCTGGGGACATATTTTTTAATATGCTCCCAAATATGGCCTGTTGTATCCATAACGTAGGGAAAAGGTTGTTATTGGTAAATTTTCAAGTGGAAATGCATGAATAACAATGATTTAACAAGAAAATCGTGGACCCAATGCTGGGGACATATTTTTTAATATGCTCCCAAATATGGCCTGTTGTATCCATAACGTAGGGAAATGGTTGTTATTGGTAAATTTTCAAGTGGAAATGCATGAATTTGCGATTTTTTATTCTCAAGTGGTTCGAACATCATTTAAGTGTTTCTAGGCAGTTTTACTTTAGTTTGTTTTGAGGAATGTTGTATTAAGTAAATCGAATACAGCTAGCAATGCCTTAATTCATAAAATGAGAAAAAAAAATCGTACAAAGACTGCATTTAGTAATAAATTCTTCGAATGGGACGAAGCTGCATCCATGAATAGGCCCAATTTGGTGCATATTGACCGACATTAAATACATGTTCCTCAAATGTGTCCGACTTCATAAAAAGAGTTGTATATCTTTTCATGATACATAATACCAAATGTCTTATCAAACATATCTTAGTAAGTGTCTAACTAGTTGAATCTTGCTTACAGCTTGAAAACTTTATGAGTTATAATAAAAAATATATGCGATCATTGCATAATAGGCTCAGTCAAGGGACACATACCCTAGTATAGTATATTCAAATAATTGTGTGGCCAAAATGACGGATGATTTTATCAAAAAGGCGAACAGGGAACTGAAGTTTATTCCTACAAGCTTGTTTTTTTCGCCTATGGCCAAAGTTCCGACTAACTGCCGCAAAGCGGTGCGGCCGGAAGTAGATGTTTTTTTTTAAAGTATTAAATTTTGTTTTTGCGTTTAATGCATCCGTTAAAGTTCTTCAGCTGAATGAGCTCATCAATTTTTGACTGTTTGAGTACAAGTATTTTCCAGCTTCTCTAATTTACATTTTTCAGCTTTACACTTTTGACTTTTGATAAACACTTAGATTTGTTTGTTTTTGAAAAAATACGTCTTTTGCGGGAGTAAAAAAATAAACCCATCAATGATTGGATTTCGATAGGTTGGAGCTCTTCAAATCGAAATATAATTTGGAGCTCTCCAAATTTCGTAGCATGTATGAATTGATTGATAATGTTGAAGCAGATTTAGAACTAAGAGAGGTCTTATTTTGTGAGACCGGAATGTATTGATATAAAGGAATTGAAATTTGCATCTGTCAATTTTTTAAATATAATGATAAATTTATTCTCCTAAATGGCCAATTCCTAAGTATTCATCGATTGCTAATTGATTCTATGAACAGTGGTTATGTTCTAGGAACATTTGCATCTACTAGAATAAATTTCGAAAACATGATCATTTATGAGACTTTGCATTATCAAAACTTAAGTCGTATCAATGATATGCTTTGATTCTTGCTGAGCGTCGAAATAAAAGGTAATGAAGATGAAGAATCTACCACCAAGTATACATCAGGTGTGTCAAATAAAAACGCAAATTGATTAAACTCTTGAAATTAAGAAAGAACTAAAAGCTTTAAACAAGTTAATTAAAAATTACGAATATTATTGAAATACTGTCATATTTTCATGTTAATTTCATACTAAATATCAAACATATCATACAAACAAGTTGTAATACAGTTTGATATATTTGTGATAGAATATTTTCTGGGTGATGATCTCTCCAAGCTAAATTATATCATAACGAGTTACAAGTATCAAAGGTTGTTAGAATTTTGTGATTTTTTCTGTTATGTTCTTCTTGTCGGGTAGGCCTTGCAGCACTTGGTCTAACTACCTAGTTTTCTGTATTCCCTTGCGTCTTGTTATGGCTGGGTTCAAGGTTAACGCCATTTTTGCACGATTTTTGTCTGATTCCTTACAACGTGTCCCGTCCATTGTATCCTTTATAGCTAGCGACATTCTGAATACTAGGTTTGCGACACCTCGTGATTCATTCTTCTCTTGCATACCCTGTTTACACATACAACTCCAAAGATGGTCCACACGTCGTCACAAAACTCCAAGTGAGTAATGTCTATAGGAAATTACCGGTCTTATCTGCGTTTTGAACATAGTAGACTTAGTACGAGGAGGAAATTTACCAGAGCATTGGGTCTCGTGGAGTCCATGGTAAACATGACTTCAGGCTATTATTCATCTCCAATTATAAGAGGTACTCAAATTTATCCACCACCTCGAACTCATCTGCGTGGATAATCACAATTTCAGAATCCTAGAGGGTTTGAGCCGTTTAGTGGAATACCTGTAACTAAAAATTAGAAGAAAAATTAGTATTTTCCATTTAATTCCAACTACTTTTGCTTATCTTGACAGATACGCGTATTTCGTCTACAATGTGCAGATTTCTTCAGTGTATCGTACTAATAACTTGACTTAAAGAAAACCTTCGCCACCTGCCGTATATATACTATAAAAAATATAATGATAAGTAAACGTTTTGTACTTAGAAAATAGTATCTATACGACAGATGGCGAAGGTTTTCTATAATTCGAGTTATTAGTACAAGACACTGAAGAAATCTGCACATTATAGACAAATACGCGTATCTGTCAAGATAAGCAAAGGTAGTTGGAATTCAATGGAAAATACTCATTTTTCTTCTAATTTCTAGTCACAATTCCAGTAACTAGAAATTAGAAGAAGAATTAGTATCTTCCATTTAATTCCAACTACCTTTGCCTATCTAAAGGTAGTTGGAATTAAATGGAAGATACTAATTCTTCTTCTAATTTCTAGTTACAGGTATTCCACTAAACAGCTCAAACCCTCTAGGATTCACAATTCCAGCTTTATCACACTCAGTTCCTTCAGCCAGCTGATACTTAGTCTTCGACGTATTAACCCTTTATCTAAACTAATCTGTTTCACGTTTGAGCCTTATGTACAGCTTAGTAACCGCCAGGAACGTTCTTCCGATAATGTTCACATTGAAAGCAAAGCAAATGAATTGACTGGATTTATTGAAAATCGTACCCTGTATATTGAAGCTCACACGTTATAAACATTCTAGCGCAATATTGAATAGGAGTCAGGAAATACCATCGCTTCCAAAGACCCTTGCGTGTTCCGAACGAGTTTGACAATACACCCGATATTTCAACTCAGCACTGTTAACCATCCATCGTTGCCTTAATTAGTATAGTCAGTTTCCCGGGCAAATAGTTATCGTGCATAATCTTCCATAGCTTTTCACGACCAATAGAATCTTATGAGCTCCTGAAATCGATAAATAGGTGGTGCGTTTGAAATTGATATTCACGAAACTTTTGGTCTGTTTACGATCCATAGAACCAGCTTGATAACTTCCTACAAATTTGAGTGCTAGCGGTAGATTCTCTGAGAAGATCCTTGTCCAAATTATCACCTATTGTGTATATTGCGCATATAAACCCATTTTTCTACTGCTTCGTTAGCTAATCTGTAGCCCAGATCCTAACTATCTGTTGTGTGCGAACTTTGTCTATAAGTTCCACTCCGATACTATTCCTTTTGTTGTCCGGAACGCTGTTTGATGGCATCCTTAATTTTGCTTATTGTCTGAATTGGCATGTCTCCCTTGTCCACCGTTCCAATGAAATCATGTCTCTTGCTGACTAAAGGGCGATACGGTCAAAATTTGGTCAATATCAACTTGACGTATTTCTTTCAATTTTGCATTTAAAAAACCTGAACACCCCTCATTTTGAAGGTGTGTGTGTGTAGAATGTTGCTCCTATTTTGATTTTGGAATTCACTCTTCAGTTGTCAAAATTCCGTCCAAGCAAGAAGAGCAGCGTATCAAAATTTTGCTCGCGCATCGCGAAAATCCGAGCTACTCGCACGCAAAGTTGGCAAAATCGCTAAAAGTTGCCAAATCAACCGTTACAAATGTAATTAAAGTGTTTGGGGAACGTTTGTCGACAGCCAGGAAGTCTGGATCGGGGGGAAATCGAAAACCGGAAGCCGCTGAGACGACAAAGAGAGTTGCCGGTAGTTTCAAGCGAAACCCTAACCTATCTCTCCGAGTTGCCGCAAATAAGCTGGGTGTATCGTCTACAACCGTGCATCGAGCCAAAAAACGAGCCGGACTATCGACTAACAAGAAGGTAGTGACTCCAAATCGCGATGATAAACAAAATACGACGGCCAAAGGGCGATCCCGGAGGCTGTACACGACGATGCTGACGAAGTTTGACTGCGTGGTAATGGACGACGAAACTTACGTCAAAGCCGACTACAAGCAGCTTCCGGGACAGGAGTTTTATACGGCAAAAGGAAGGGGAAAGGTAGCAGATATTTTCAAGCACACGAAACTGTCAAAGTTCGCAAAGAAATATCTGGTTTGGCAAGCCATCTGTACCTGTGGCTTGAAAAGCAGCATTTTCATAGCTTCCGGGACTGTCAACCAAGAAATTTACGTGAAAGAGTGTTTGAATAAACGTCTGCTGCCTTTCCTGAAGAAACACGGTTGTTCCGTACTGTTTTGGCCGGATTTGGCATCTTGCCATTACGGTAAATAGGCCATGGAGTGGTACGCCGCCAACAACGTGCAGGTGGTTCCAAAGGACAAGAACCCTCCCAACACGCCAGAGCTCCGCCCAATTGAGAAATACTGGGCTATTGTCAAGCGGAACCTAAAGAAGACCAAAAAAACTGCTAAGGACGAGCAGCAGTTCAAGGCAAACTGGTTTTCTGCGGCGAAGAAGGTGGACAAGGTGGCTGTACAAAATCTGATGGCAGGGGTCAAGCGTAAAGCCCGGCAATTCGGATTTGGAAAAGCGGAAGCCTAACTGAATATTTTTCCTGAATTTTATACTAATTGAACTTGAAAAAGAAATTCAATTTGATTTTTTAAATAAACGATTTCACCAATTTACACGCGTTTTCCCTTGACCAAATTTTGACCGTATCACCCTTTAGATGTACCGCCTTTGGGCCATTCAGGTATTCATCTTAGTGCTGCATGCACGTTTCAATCACCTCTCGTTTATCTGTCAAAATCATATTTTATCTCGTGGCACAAAGCCTTTCCGGAATTTTTATGATCGCTTATGGTATGTTTTTTCAATTCACTTCTTTGATAAACACGTTTTCAGAAACACTTTTACAAGCGTATCAGCAGAAGTAACTATAAATTAACTCTTCACTTCATCACTTCCTCATCATTTGCTTTTCATATTTTGCATTTTCTTTGGTCTTTCGAAGTTTACACTTCATCATGGCCCAATAGGTTTCGATCGGAAAATGTTCAGGGCAGTCTTTTGAGTTCATGTCTTGCACAATATCCATACCACTCATCACTCCTGAATGGTTTTGGAAGTACACACAAAACTTGTCAGTAATACTTAAATACACTGAAGCAACGAACAACGATCCCGGTACGCTGGAAGGTTGGCAGGATCATTCCACGGCAGATGATGGAGAGCATAACGAACAAATTTTCTTTGGAATGCTTCAATCCTCTCAATCCAGATTCTTTGATACGGGCACCACCCCAAGGCTCCGATTTCCAGAAATAGAATGCACGAGAAAGCAGAACATTTTTTGCAGACAGGTGGGATCACGAAACTCGTCGGAGATCAGCTGTCTGTTGGCTTTGGTAATCATATCCGTGTTGTGTTTTCTAAATGTCAAGGCGGAGTCAATTGTGATTTCAAGGTCAGTAATAGTATCAACTTTCTTGTTATGTAATCAAATGCAATTGGGTTCAATTTTCGATGGAATGTGATAATGAAGCATGTGTTAGCACTCAGAGTGAGGAAATTCCTACAACAAGACTCTTCAAAGCTACTGATCAAGTGCTGTAGTCGTAAGCAATCAAAGAACATAAATTTTCACATCGTCTGCATAGAACGACTTGCAGTTAGGTGGAAGTATCAGTCCAACCTCGTTGATGAAAATGGAGAACAGCAGTGGTCCCAAGTTGCTGCCTTGAGGTACGCCCGACATATTCGCAAAGTAGTTCGATTGAGCTGAGCCGATCTTTACACAGAGTATCCTGCCCGTTAGATAAGATTTGAACCAACGAACTAAGTTATTTGGCACACCAAGTTTGTCTAACTTTGGCAAAAGTATAGCATGGTTGACCCGGTCAAAAGCAGTCTTGAGATGCGAGTAAACAACGTCAACTTGAGACCCAGCTTCCATATTCCGGAGGGCCAAAACAAGAAAACCAAACCAACCCAAAAAACAGTTTTTGATCGTACTGTTTCTGATGGTGCTCAGTTTTGTGAATCTCATCGTTTGTGGTCCATTTGGTCACAAATGAGTCACACCGTTTGTCACGAGTGCACGTAGACTGCCAAATCAGGTAATCTAAAGTGAATTTCGAAACCCCCTGAAATATTTCTGTCGCGGGATCTTCTTAAAATGATGGTGGTCTCATCATCAATGACACGGAAATGGTGCTTCTGAAGCAGCTTCGCGTTGAGCTTCCGGGCAAAATTTTGGCAACACTACGGTTGCGTTTGTCCTCATTTGAAAAGATCCGTACCATGAATATTTTCAACCCAGATCGTTTATTGGCCCTCTGGATGAAACTTTGGGAATCATCAAGTTTCACCCTAAAGAGAAACCGGGCATAATTTGGTTAATTTCGATGAAGTATGAAAATTTTACGTAAGTGTTTAAAAGTTTAAAAGTGTCGCAATAATTATCTACACACCCATTATTCTACTCACGAGATTGCTTCGGCTGGTCGGCTAGTTAAACCTGATGTCTTTGACTAAGTGAAACCTTACAAAGCTATTTCATACTATAATCATATTTGCATGCATATTCAAATGATGTTGTAGCAATAAACTGTATGGCATCCTTGACAAATGTTTCAACGTCCAGAATGTCTTCCCTTCTTGTATCCACATAATAAACAAATGCTAGAAGGTTACTTGAAAAATGGTTTTCACTTTTCCTCCAATTCGGAGGGCTAGTCGCAGACAAAAAGTCTTCGTCCTTCTGTGGCGAAATCAATAAGAAAACGAAAGTAACAGCCGTGTCCTATCCCACTGGATTTGGTATAATAAGCTTTATTTATGCTGCGAGAAGCCCACAGAAGCAAGGAGATACAGAAAAAACGTGCCTGAGGGGAGGTCCTTTCTGTGGACTGTCCCTCTCCATTCAAAGCTTCACCATTTACAATCGAACTAACAAGTTGACGGGGGGCACAGCAACATTTTGATTACTAGCGCGAAAAATGTTCCGAAGCTGGAAGATGAAAGCTGTTACGGATAACTGATATCCATAATACAGGCACCATTTACGCTGATGGCGGACGATGGACAGATTTTATCTTCTTTTTCCTTCCTTTTGTGTCCATTTTCCAGCGTTAGTCAAGAGTTTTATGTTTCCCGATTTAAACATGGTCGAGTGGAGGTTTGAGTGATTCTTACTTTTAATTAAATTGAATCGTATTTCCTGAGCGGAGTTTTTCTTCCGATAGATTTACTTGCTGACTAGGATTCTGTACTGAACTTCAAATGATTGATAACACCTTCTGTCAATTAATCTAATGAGCCATAAATTATGAAAAAAATAATTTTAAAACCTGTTCGTCACAGTTCACTGCCATGGCAGAGAGCATCATAACTCAAATCTCACTAAATTAATAAAACAACATCGCAAAGAGTTATTCATGCGAGACAAGAACCTCAATAAATATCGCTGAAGGTGTTCGTGCTCACATAATGCGTGGTCCCTGGAAACGCTTTTGGACTGTTTTTCCACATACGAGTCACACCATGACATGAACAATGCAAACATGCAGGCCCACATCAAACCGTCAACCAGCTAAAACTGTCCTCGTCTCTTTCCCCCGCACACCCATCCTTCCAAATTCACTAGTGCCAGATAAACTTCAACGCACATAAACTGGTTTCCTATGATGACGGCGAGGCAACGGAACCAAATTGAATCCTGACTTTGTTCGGTAGGAAGCATTTCAACAAAGTTTCTATTACATCATTATTATGACATTCATAGTGACATTTGATGAAGCCTAGCAACGTGAACTCCTGTATGAGTTGAGGGATTTTAATTGTTATGGTTGACTTTGGGGTAGGTTAAACCCGAAAGCATGTGTAATCTCGGGGTGTTCCATTGTTTCTAAAAATAACGAAGCTCTACAATGGTTAAGTGGAACACTGTGAATAAATGATGGATGATTCAAATTAAATGGAGCGTGTTCGGTAAAGGTATGTTGGAGTAGGTGCACAGGTTTTGACAGATGTTTTCTATTTCAATTATGCCTCTGGCTATATAACTGTTTTTGGTAGGTTGTCTACATTTGAGCACTTTGCGATTTGGGTGAAACATGTTAAACCTCTGACGTCCAGAGAAAATTAGTTAAATATTCCAATCTAATTACACCAAATCATGAAGGAATCATTCTGCACCCAATTGTATAGTTTGTGGTTGCTATTGGTTTTTGCGCGATACAGGAAGTTGAAGTTATACCATAAAAGGTTAACTTCCAGCCTTAGGCTAGTTTCCCACTGGAAGGAGGCACATGAGAGATGGGATTTCGATGGGATTTCGCACTTAAGCCTTCACCAAACTGCAGCGTTTTTTTTGCCGCCGCCGCAGCGAAATCATGGCGACTTATGGGAGCGCAAAAACCGACGCGATTAAAAAACGCATCTCGTCGGTTTGTGCGCTTCCATAAACCGCCATGTAATCTCACTGTGGCGATTTTTTCGCCGCGATTTCGCTGTGGCGGCGGCAAAAAAAAACGCTGCAGTTTGATGAAGCCTTAACTCACCGTAGATAAAGCAAAGTGCTCTTTTATTCGGCGGTAAATAGACAGAGTGTAAGTGTGCGCCTGTGATGGGATAGCTTGGAGTGAGTGATTTATTCTCTCTTTTAAACGATCGCTCTCACGTGCTCTCATCTGTCTTCGCCCACGTGCTCTCGCCTGCGATCACTACCGCGTACACTTGTGCGAGGACGCGACAATGCCCTTTCTATGATTCGCTGGTGCGATTGAAAGTGAAAACGTCGTCGGAGTTGTAGATAATGTCCGAAAAAAGGCAACGGGAACGGGACATTCTTCTACCTCTCTTTGTGATGTAGCGTTAAAGTGAATTTTCAATCACTTCTGTATATTAACAAAAGAGCCCACGCCAGTGAGCTCACTGGGTCTCACGCGTTAGGGAATTTATTTGCATTCGCTTCTGGGAATTTGGGAGCTCTTCTTTTCACTCTAGAGCGATTGAATTTTGTGTGAATAAAAACACTTTTCCACTCACGTGCGATACCCGCATGCAAACACGGTGCACGGCCAGCTAATTTAACTCAGTTTTGAGTCGTTTTTGACTCACTTGCGTATTTAGTAGAGTCACTTTGAGTAAATGCAACTGGGATGGACAAGTCGACAAATAAAAAAGTACAATCTGATTTGAGTCGATGTTTTTACGATTTGCCGACTTGTCAATACCAG
Source organism: Aedes japonicus (assembly GCA_034211315.2). Lineage (NCBI taxonomy): Eukaryota > Metazoa > Arthropoda > Insecta > Diptera > Culicidae > Aedes > Aedes japonicus. Next base: position 26,146 of record JASCZW010009320.1, on the reverse strand, counting down.
TTATATTTACTTAAATTTGAGTGACTTCACTAATGACGAAAGTGAGTCAAAAACGACTCAAAACTGAGTTAAAATGGCTGGCCGTGTGGTGAATATAAACAAGAGAGAAGAGCTCTCGTTGAGGTCGGAAGAGTGCGTGGAAAAATTAAAATCTCTCTTTACTACACTGAGGATATGGACATCACTGGGCACCTCCACCTTATCACCCCTGAGAAGCACCGGTAGAACTGGCCGAATGCTACAGTGCGAGATCAGTAACCACCAGCTACTGATGGCGGTTCCAGATGACGAAGGCTGCCGCTGAACATGATTCTGTAGATGTTTCACCCAACACCGATGATGTTTACAACAACGACATCACCCTGAATGAATTGCTGTAAGCTCTCGACAAATCGCTGGATGACAGGTGTAGACATGATTGAGTATCTATTGCTTCAACGTCTTCCTCTATCTGTGAACGTTATGCTTCTTAAGCAGGCAAAATGGTGAGTTCCCCACCAGCTGGCGGAATGCTATTGTTGTTCCCAGTCCGAAGCCGAACAGTCACGACTCCGGATCTGATACCTTCCGACCAATCTCCCTCCACTAGTTGCACACTTGTTGTCATTCAGTTGAGATATCATAAATATGAATTGCTAAGTCATAATCAAGTTACTACAACAAATTATGACCGCATTGTGATACTTGGACACCAGCTGCATGGCGAACCTGTTTGAGCGGATCATCAACCGTCGACTGATGGCCAAGCTAGAGTCGAGTGTATGGCTTGACAAATGCCAACACCTACTTTGCAGAGTTGGAGAGATTACTTCCAACTGCAGGTGAACACTCTCTGATAAAGACTGTATTCGATGAAATTTGGACCATCGGGTGACACGGTATTCTACGCAATTTGAAGTCATGGCAGATTCGTGGTCGCATGATAATCATGTTTCGGAGCTTTCTCTCGGAACGGTTCGGTCCTATCCGTGACGCTGTTCCTAATTACGTTACAATCCATATTTCGGGTATTGCCAACCGAAGTCTGCATATTATTGTTCGCGGACGATATCTTTTTCGTAATTCGAAGTGCAAAAAGTGAAGCAACTTTCAGACCGCCGTCCAGGCCGTGAACAAATAAGCGAAGAGCCGCGAACATATAAGGATTCGCCATAACAGCAACAAAGTTGTTTATATTCTACTGAATTACCGTTCCAAAGACTAACTGGCTGAGAGTTCTGGGTATTACACTGGGTCGAACCCTGACATTCAAGTATCATTGTCAGATGGTGATGGAAGCGAGTGAGTCTCGATTGCGGGTTTTGAAGATGATCGGTACCAAGCTTTCGCGTGGCAATCGGACATCGTTACTGCAAGCGGGATCGGCTATAGTAAACGCAAAGCTGACCTACGGAATTTGCTCAGTGAGTTGAGGAAGATCAGTAACTTTGCAGACTCTCGCTCCTGCATACAACTCAATGGTTCGGTATGTTTCCGGAGCTTTCGTGACCAGTCAATCACGACCGAAGCGGGTATCCTATCAATCGAACTGCTGGCAGAACAGTCCATAGCACGGACTGTCAACCGAATAGTTGCGATGAATCGTGGCAATATCACTCTCCGACTGGTTCATCAAGTCTCGATTTTTTTTCGGAGAACTGAAAGGTACAGCGCTCTCCGCTGTCGGTCAACTTGTGAGGCTGAGTTATCGTGCGTGGCACCATAAATGTTTGATAATTTTTTTCATGCCGAAATGCAGAATTTTTTTTTTTGCAGCAGACAAACTTCGCACAGCTCAAAACTGTAATTTTATTAGTTAATAGGCTTAGGTTTTACAATAGTTTTACTTACAACTTACATTTATAATTTTCTTTTTCAGCTTGAATCGGCTGAAAAAACTATGATGAGGACGACTCCTATTGATCTATAAGTAAACAATTGTTCTATCGCCTTTACTTTTAAACTCATGATTATGATAATACTCGAGTGCACTTCAAAGTTTAAGGGGAAACAATTCGACCGAATTATAAATTATCTAACTTCCAAATGAAACGTGTCTTCCCTTTCAACCAATGAATTGACGTTTAATTTTTCTTCCTTTTACCTTAAAACAATCTTCAATTAATACCCGCTGTCAAGAGCAGTGTTCGCAGAAATCCCTACGTTTTCCTAGGTTTGGCGTTGCTTCTCGTTGGCACTTTTCGGCAGGCCCGACGAAGATTCTGTGACCAGCGGTGGTGGTAACAACTCCCCCTCCCGTAACTCTGGTGCGTCTACAGGGATCTGACCAGATTTGCTCCTCAACTACATCACCGCAAGCTTGGCAACTGCACGTCGATAAACTCCCTTGGCAGTTCGTACTATAGTGTATTCTGCCATCAGTACCACGAGTCAGTAAGATACCCCAGATCCAGGTCCTTCTGTTTTTCTTGTTGACTATGTAGACCAACTCTCCTTCTACAATAGACTCCTGTTCGGTTAACCATTTAGTTATGCAGTGCCTCAGCCGAGTATGTTGGAACATTGATCTCTTCACATTCTCCATCAGGTAAACCTCGCAGTATATGGTTCGGCGTAAGGGCGCTATCTATTTCGGGTGACTCCTGTGGCACATACGTCTGCGGTTGGGAATTTACAATGTCTTCAGCTTCTGATAAAGCAGTTAACACGATCTCGTCGGTCAGCCTGCCGCTATTGTGTAGAACGTTTAGGGCCTCCTTTGCTGACCTCACCAACCGCTCTCATATACCTCCCATGTGCGGCGATGCTGGTGGGTTGAAGCTCCAGCGAGTTCTATCGTCAGTAAAGATGTCGGCGCACTCTAACTCGATAAAACGAACTTTATCGGTCTGCTCCTTACTTGTCGTTTGAAAATTTGTCCCGTTTTCGGAAAAAAAATCCAGTGGAGATCCACTTCTGCAAATAAACCGTCTTATCGCTATGACGGAGGATTGGCTGCTCAGGCTGTGGGCCGCTTCCTGGTGGATTCTCCTTATCACCAGATACGTAAACAGACATATCCACCTTTTCTTGGAACAACGCCCTACCGTGACCAGTACTGGGCCGAAATAATCGACCCCTACGTAGCTGACAGGTCGCAATTGAGGAGTGAGACGCAGCACCGAAAGAGGAGCCATCCTAGGAAAAGCCGGTTGACATTTGTTTACTTTGCACCAGCCTCAGTTCTTCATCACCTGTAAAACCGCAGCTACCGATATTTTGCACGTAGAAACGCTATCGCAATGCATTTACCACCGTCTCCCGGTTCGCGTGGCCAAATTTGCTATGGTAATGTTGTAAAAGTTTCGATACGACGTCTTGACCTTTGGGACGGTTTTCAATTTTACCGGAACCGCTGCTCAAATGGGCTGAATTCAGCATGAGCAGATCAACCTTCCATCCGAATTACGCCTTCAACATCCAAAAAAAGTGGAAGCCTGTAGAGTGGGCTAGATCGCTCAATGAGATGCCGCTTCGTTTGAGGTAATTCACGATTCTTTAGCAATGTCTTGCTTTCATCTCCAAATCCTTCTTGCTGGGTCATTTCCCATAGATAGTTCTCGTCGTTCCGGTATTCGTCGAGATCTAGAGGAATCTTCTGCGCAGACACCGGTCCTTTTAGCAACCTTTTCAACTTAGGCGTAGCTTGAAGTGTTTCTATTGGCTGATTCTGCCGTTTTCCGTTGGAAATTAAACGATGCACGCATGCCACGCTCCTCTCCAGAGTCGTCCAACGTGAGAATCGAGTGGTGTCCAACAATGCTTGAGAAGATGAAATTTCGTGGAACTGATGATATGCTCGCAGGTCTTCGTTAACACTTCCGCAATATTATCCATTGTGACGACCCAGCACGAATCAGTTATGTTAGTGTGGCTCATGATTTCTCTGATTCGGTATGCCGTAGTATAAACATTTCTATGGTCCGAACGAGCACCGTTGCCAAGTTGATGTGGAAGAAAACCCGTTTCACCTGTATAGAGTCATAAGCCTTCACAGCAGTGGATAGCCTTGCTCCAAGAACTGCAGCAAGTAGCTCCATTATCGGGATGGACCTGTACTGCAGTGGCGCCACCTTCGATTTTGCCGATACAAAAGCTACAAAAGCTTATGATTGTCGGGAACGTGAAGAAAAGCATACGACCCGGTGACCGGAGAAAGTCCGCCTGAGCTGTGCACCCGCTTCCATCGATCGACCATTGTCTACACCAATGACTGTAAGTGTGAAGAGAAGGCCGAATTCTTCAACGGAGGAATTGCTGGCACCTACACACTTCCAAAAGAATGCAGCGTCTTGTTTGTGGAGGCATACACCGTAAAGATGGCTGTCACGATCCGGAACATGAATAACGAGTTGGTGATTCTATCGGATTCTGTTGGCGGCCTTCTGGTATTGAAGGCAGGAATACCCCGACACCCGGGGATTCTAGAAGTGCAAGAGTTTCCGCAGAACAAACTAATTCCAAACTAATAAGCCAATCGACTAGCCAACGAGGTCATCGTTGTGTCAATTCCTGGACAAAATGCTTTGAAGAAAGTGAAACAAATATCAGCGGAAGAAGAAGAAAAAAATAAGGGTACTGAATCACCAATAAATCTGATGGCTTAAGCGCCACTTATGGGAGGCCACCGGTCGTGTCAAATATGGCCGACTAATTTTGAAAGTGGTTTCTCAGAGGAACCACCCGAACTGTACTTTAGGAAAACCCTACTTCAAACGCACATATGCTACCGAAACCGCAAATGAACACCTTTGCCGATGAACTTAACGATAATTCCGCCAATTCCTTTAAGGCGTATAAATTCCGTAGTCCCTTTGAACCTAAGGACAGTTTGGATGCCCTAGAATATCCCAAAATTGTCACATTATGTCTATTGCCCCTCATCACTATTCAATGAATATTTTTAGATACATAATGTTCCTTTGCTTGCTCCAATAACCTACTGTTTCAACTTTAGATCGTATGTTATAAACTTAAAGGTAGTTTGGACGACCCCGATCATCCTAGTTTATCTCGTAATGTTTGTCTACATTCTTGAATATTCACTAAATCTGGTTAAATACGTAGTGTTACTTTTTACAGCCCAAAAAGCTATACTTACTACTGTAAATCTAAAGTTCTGAACATCAGGACAGTTGTGATGACCTAGAACATCACAACATTATCAAATTATGACTGTCAACCTTCCAGAAGGTTCATTCAATATGTTTGAATACATATCATCATCTTATATAGCCCTAAAAGCTACTGTTACAACTGCAGATCTGAAGTTCTGAACTTAAAGGCATTTTGGATAACCTAGAATATCCCAAAAAGATACAAAAATATTTGACGTGTATTACTTAAAAATTTAATATGTAATACGTATGCATATGTACCAAATTCAAAAACAACGCTTTAAACTATTAATAAGGCATTTATATTTTATTCCCGAACTTCTTTAGATTCAAGATGTTCTAGGTCGTCAATTAGGCCTTAAACTCGTATGTTGTTAATACTTTTCAGACAGAAAAATTGATGTAGAATAAATTTGCCGAAAATAGTGTACACTTTTATTGAGTCTGTAATGTTATACAGTTTTTTTTCTTTTGGGGTCGTATATGACCCTTTAGGCCTGAAGAGGTTAATATACTTTGTAAGACAAGGCGTAACATTTATGATTTTTTCAAAAGTATTTGGCACAAAAACTGCATTGTTCTCTTTTGAAAATGATGCATAGAAGTATTTACAATCGATTGGTGCAAACATTTTGAAAATATGTTGAGAAATGACTGAGATATTAACACTCAAACCTGACCACTTTTCGTGACGGTTGTAAAGCGATGTTTTTTTAAATTGCACCTCAGTATTGAAAACAAAGACGTTGTCCTACGTCAAAACAAACTTTTATTCTAGCGTGCTACGAAAAAAGCTTCCACCTATCTTGCAAACCGAAGCCCTACTGTTACCGGCAACACGGTCCACGGCGAAACGGTTGTGAAACCACTGTCCGCTCCCTCGCGACTGGGCGGTTATCGCCGAGTAGACTGACAGATCAGACAAAGCGAAGTAAAACTATATCCATACATTATATACATGATCAGGTTCTATCTAAAGTAGACAGTCATTCTCCATTGTTAATTATTCAGGTGCAAGTTTAAGTGAGTGAAATTAATGATTTGTAAGTGATCTGGCAGATAATTTGTATTGAAATTATATAAGAATTTATTGAATTTGTACCCTTCAGGTATCACAGAAAGTGAATTACAGTCGTCCTTCTAGATTCCATGCAGTAAGTGGGAAACAGTACGAACAGTTAAGGTAGGGCTGAAATGGATTACGAAATTTAACCATAATATGAAGCATGTGAACTTTTATTAAAACTGTTAAATGTAACCTTAAATGTAATTTAACAGAACTGAAGTAGCCTAGTAAAACTGACGCGTTTGCGGACCGACAACTGAACTAAAAGAACACTAAAAATGTAAGTCTGGTAAACAGTAAGTTTCTTTATACATCACTGAAATTATATTTAAAATAAATTACAGCTTGAAGCTGCTAAGTCTGCAACTACAAAGAACGGTGTTTGTTCTGACTTTCGGGAACATTCTTCAAGATTTTTATCTCGTGTTGGATGATAGTTTCCCGTCGAAGGTCCAATCAGTTTTAACTGGAGAGACGACAACAGCCCATTCGACCCAGGATTGAAGAAAAGTGCCATCACACCCATCAGCACGACAGACATTCGATCGCATCCATCCCTCAAGTCAGTATTCTCTTTGTTTACCTGTGACATCAAAGGATCCCAGTGGCTGCCGTTGTTAGTGTAGTAAGCTAGTTTCATTCTCAGGCAGTTGAGTTAGATCAATTAAAATTAATTATGCCGACTAAAGGCAAAAATGTCACGAATACGGAAGCTGTTGATAAGCCGTGTAAAAAATGCAATCGAAAGGGGGGCGACGATAATTGGGTCTGTTGTGATGTCTGTCAATCTTGGGAGCATTTTCGGTGTGCGGGAGTGAACGAATCGATCGCAGAGAAAAGCTGGAAGTGCAGTGCGTGCTTGACCGATTGGGACGGTGGTGATAATAATGGATCTAAGTCTGAAGTGTCGTTCAACGAGTCTTCCGTAAGCAAGAGCAGCAGTCGTGCATCACAGCGATTGCAGCTAAGTCTTCAGCACTTAGAGGAGCAACGGAAATTGAGTAAACAGCGAGCCGAACTGGAAGAAGAAGCGAAAGTAAAGCAAATGGAAAAAGAAGCTAAACTGAAGCAATTGGAAGAAGAGCAGGAATATTTGAAGCAGAAGTTCAACCTGTTAATGCAGATGGAAAATGAAAAGGATTCATCAAGTAGGCGGAGTGGAATAAGTTTACGAAGCAAAGTAAGCGGAGTGAGTGTGAAAAGTAAGCGTGATCAGTTGGAGAAGTGGTTGAAGGGATCTAAGGTCGGCGAAGTTGGACAGTTGAAGCCATCAATTCCAGCATTACCATCCATCGTAGGAGTTAGCGAGTTACAACCACCAACAGTTTCGCTACAGGTTCCAGTTTTTTCACTACCCCAGAATTTTAGAAATGTTACTACTTTGGCGAAATCCTACGAACAACTGCAATCAGGAAAAGGAATTCCAACGTCAACACAGACGGCAACGAGTACTGTGCCAAATGCTCCGACTGTGTCTCTTTCGGAAGTGGGGCATGTTGCATCATTTATTCCGGATCAGCCAATCGTCTCTACCTCTTCGCCTTCGTTCGTACCGGAAATGATTACTCATCCAGTTAGAACAGTACCCCATTCCACTGATACAGTTCCATTTCAAAACATAGCTCCAGGAGTAACTTTTAGTGGAATTCAACCGTGTTATTCGACGCCTTCAACAGGATACCCGGCAGTGTCGTATGCAGCAATGCAAGGAGGTGTTGCGCAATTAAATTTGCCATCAACCAGTTCCCGTTGTGCTCCAATACCAGGTATTCCATCCAGTTCAGCAGTTTTCCATGGAGTTGGATCATGGGCAAACCCAATGCAATCCGGATCAGTTAATACACTGGGACCACCCACTATCGGGAATGGACCGGTAGCATGCGAGGTAGGTGGATCACAAAGCTACCCTGTAGTAGGTCCAACCAGCGCACAGTTAGCGGCCCGACAAGTGATGCCACGGGAATTACCAAAGTTTACTGGAGATCCACAGGAGTGGCCTATTTTCTATAGTTCGTTCAAGAACACTACAGATGTTTGCGGATATACAGAGGCTGAAAACTTAGCTAGACTGCAAAGATGTTTGGGTGGATCGGCTTTGGAGGCGGTACGAAGTCGACTTCTTTTGCCAGCATCGGTTCCATATGTGATTGGTACGCTCCATAAGCTCTATGGTAGACCGGAGATATTGATCAGTTCACTTCTGAAGAAAGTTAGAAACGTACCTTCACCCAAGGCAGAGAATCTGGCCTCAATTGTCACCTACGGTTTGGCGATTCAGAATCTAGTCGACCATATTGTTTTGGCTGATCAGCAAGCGCATTTATCAAACCCAATGTTGCTTCAAGAGTTGGTCGATAAACTGCCTACTTCGTTGAAGATGCAATGGGGAACCTTCAAGCAAGCGTTCCAGTACGTCAACTTGTCCACGTTCAACAATTTCATGGCAGGGCTGGTGAACCTGGCTTCAGAACTTAGTATTGGATATGATAGCGCACAAAATCATCACAAACAAGTCCGTACGGAGAAAGTGAAGCATGGGGAAAAGCTGTACACGCATGCCAACGAAACGCCAAGCACTTTCAAGCAGGAAAAGGTTAATTCGAAAGAAGAGACTGTTACTAAAGCCTGCTTCTACTGTGGGAATGAAGAACATCAGATCCTGAACTGTGCCAGCTTCAAGTCGTTGGATATCGGGGCGAGATGGAAGGCAATGCGACAGAAGAACTTGTGTCGGTTGTGTCTCGTTCCTCACAAGAAGTGGCCTTGTCGTTCGAAGAAGGAATGTGGTATGGACGGTTGCCGTATTCGTCATCATATGCTGTTGCATAGCAGCCCGCCTTACCGAAGCGAGTCTGTTGGTTTACCAAAATCAGTGGAGGCAGTACACCACAATCATCATCACACGAAATCTTATTCGCTTTTCCGTTACATACCAGTTACACTTTATGGCAACGGGAAGCAGATTGAAACCTATGCATTCTTGGATGATGGATCATCATCGACCTTACTAGAAGAAGCGCTAGCTACCAAGCTAGGAATTGAAGGAGAACCGGACAACCTCTGGTTAGGCTGGACCGGAAAGATTGGTAGGCAAGAGAAGAACTCCAGGCGAATCAGTGTGAAGATTCGTGGTACCAGTAAGAGGGATCCATTCCGATTAGTAAATGTACGGACGGTACGGGAGCTCGGACTACCAAGTCAAACGTTGGATTACGTCGATATTGCTAGAGTATACCCTCATCTACAAGGCCTTCCAGTTAGCAGTTACGTCAACGCAAAGCCCGGAATGATTATTGGAATCGAGCACGTGCACCTGATCACCAGTTTGAAGATTCGTGAAGGTAGTAGGTGCGAGCCAGTAGCTACAAAAACTCGACTCGGCTGGTGCATCTACGGGAAGAATTCGCGAAGCGAAGAGACCGTGGAGCAGTTGAACATCCACGTCTGTCAAGAAATGAGCAACAGTGAACTGTATGACTCGATAAAGAAGTTCTTCGCCGTTGAAGATGCTGTTGTGACGAAGCCGTTACAATCCGAAGAAGATCAGCGAGCTCTCAAGATTCTGGAAGCAACAACAGTACGGCGAGGAACTTGGATGGAATCTGGTTTGCTATGGCGCAAGGACAACGTTCATTTTCCAGAAAGCTACAAGATGGCGATGAGTAGACTCAGGGGATTAGAAAAACGACTGTCAAAGGATCCGGAGCTACGAAGAAGGGTCAATGAGCAGATAGAAAGTTACGAGCAAAAGCAGTACATCAGAAAGACATCGGAACTGGAGATGACAAGCGTTAACCCTCAGAAGATTTGGTATTTACCATTGGGGGTAGTGATCAACCTGAAGAAACCCAGTAAAATTCGGATGGTTTGGGATGCAGCCGCCAAATCTGGTGGAGTCTGTTTCAACGATATGCTGTTGAAGGGCCCGGATCTTCTAGTGTCGCTAGTAGACGTACTGCTGAGATTCAGACAAGGAAAGGTTGCCGTTTGTTCGGATATCCGGGAAATGTTCCTGCGAATTCTCATTCGAGACGAAGACAGATGGTCTCAATGCTTCCTTTGGAGAGACAGCCCCGAGTCAGAAGTACAAAGCTACATGGTCAACGTCGCAATGTTCGGTGCAACATGTTCTCCGTGCATTGCACAATTCGTAAAAAACAAAAATGCACACAACTTCGCCGAGCAGTATCCGAGAGCAGTGGAAGCGATAACAAACAACCACTATGTTGATGACTTCCTCGACAGTGTCACCTCAGTGGAGGAAGCAGTGGAGCTAGTGGAACAAGTCAAAGTTATCCACGCAGCAACAGGATTCGAGTTTGGAAAAATACTGTCCAACGACAAAGCTGTACTATGTAGACTCGGTGAAACGGAATCAGCTGTCAGTAAATCTTTACACCTCGACAAAGAAGGAGCGTATGAACGGGTTCTAGGTGTTGTGTGGGTTCCAACGGAAGATTACTTCACATTCGACTGCAACGGACTAGATGAGGTATTAGGTACCAACAACGCGATCCCGACAAAGCGTCAAGTTTTACGCATCGTCATGAGGCTATACGATCCTCTAGGACTTGTCGCACACTTTGTAGTGCAGGGGAAAATATTGATGCAGGAAGTATGGCGTACTGGCACAAACTGGGATGAACCAATTGTGGAGCAGTTACATGAGCTGTGGAAAAGGTGGATTGAGCAGTACAGTAGGATCAGCGAAGTCAAAGTCCCTCGCTGCTTCTTTGGAAATTTCTTGCCGCACCAGATCTCTAACATACAAGTTCATATGTTCACGGACGCAAGTGTAGCAGCTTGTGCCTGTGTGGCCTACTTGAGGATTACAGTTGGCAAAGAAAGTCAGTGTTCGCTCTTAGTAGCAAAAACGAAAGTTGCGCCACTTCGAGCGCTGTCCATCCCACGTTTGGAGTTGCAAGCAGCCATGATGGGATCCCGCCTGCTACAGAACATCTACGCAGCACTTACCATCAATATACAAAAGCGTTTTCTGTGGACAGATTCAGCAACAGTTCTTGCATGGCTTCGTTCCGACAGTCGTCGATACCATCAATTTGTATCTTTCCGAGTAGGCGAGATTCTGTCGCTTACAAGTGTAGATGAATGGCGTTATGTTCCCTCTCGAGAAAATGTGGCAGATGATGCTACAAAATGGAGCTCAGGGCCTTCATTTGATCCTGATTGCCGCTGGTATCAAGGTCCTCCATTCTTGCGAGACCCAGAGAGCCAGTGGCCAGCGCAAAGCTCAGGGGACGTGGTGGAAGCTGCTTCAACGGCCGAGGAAATCAGCGTGATTGCAGTGCATCGGACAGCCGACGAAGTCGTAAATGTGCAGCGTTTTTCGAACTGGAACAGACTGCTACGTACGATGGCATTCGTTCATCGCGCCATCGCGTTTTGGAAAGATTTGTCGTACAGAAGGCCGCTGACAGTTCTGAGTCAAGCTGACTTCGCGAACGCAGAAATTACGTTGTGGCGTCAGGCACAAGCACAAGCGTATGTTGAGGAAGTGCATTCATTAAACAAAGGAGGCAGCGTTTCCAAAGGTAGTTCACTTTGCGCACTTTCTCCATTCGTGGACGAAAAAGGAGTGCTTCGGGTCGGCGGCAGGATCGAGAATGCACCGAACATATCATACGACGTGAAGCATCCAGTCATATTGCCGAGAAATCACCGAATCACCTATCTAATTGTGCTTAGCTTTCATCAAAGATTTCTCCATGCCAACATTGAAACAGTATGCAACGAGTTGAGGCAACAGTTTTACATTCCGAGAATGCGAATAGTAGTACGAAGCGTGTGTCTTAGCTGTCAGTACTGCAAAATAAAGAAAGCAGCTCCTGTACCACCATTGATGGGACCATTACCAAAGGTTCGACTAACATCGTTCATCCGTCCTTTTACCTACGTTGGCGTGGACTACATGGGGCCCTTTGAAGTGAAAGTTGGTCGCAGTCTGGTGAAACGATGGATATGTTTGTTCACATGCCTTACAGTTCGAGCAGTTCATTTGGAGCTGGCACACAGTCTGTCGACGAAGTCTTGCGTGATGGCGTTCAGGAGATTTGTCAGTCGACGAGGTGCTCCGCTAGAGGTGTTTTCGGATAACTTTGTGGGTGCTAGTCGTCTGCTGTCAGAAGAGATGCAGAAGATCAAGGCAATCAACGAGGATTGTGCAGCGACGTTCACCAACGCGTGCACGCAGTGGCACTTCAACGTACCCGCTGCTCCTCACATGGGGGGACCATGGGAGCGAATGGTGAAGTCAGTGAAAATAGCAATGAAAGCAGTGTCAGATAGTCTGCATCATCCCAGCGACGAAGGATTGGAAACAATAATGCTAGAAGCGGAAGGAATAGTCAATAGTCGCCCTCTGACCTATGTGCCCTTGGGAGCAGCCGATCAAGAAGCACTAACTCCTAATCACTTCTTACTGTACGGATCAAGCGGAGTGAAACAGCCTAGAGTGGATCGATCTACCGATCGAAACGTTTTGCGTGACAGCTGGACGATCACAGGGAACATTGTAGACGAATTTTGGCGCAGATGGGTGCGTGAATATCTGCCGATGTTGACAAGACGAACGAAATGGTTCGAAAATGTCAAGCCTTTGGAGCCCGGTGACTTAGTCGTGGTGATTGACCAGAATGCGCGGAACAGCTGGGAAAGAGGACGTATCCTAGAGGTTTTTCCTGACAAGTTAGGCCAAGTACGACGTGCGAAGGTACAGACAGCTCGAGGAGTGTTCACCAGACCGGCAGTCAAGTTAGCTGTTCTAGATGTTTCTGGTAACTACAGTAAACAGGATGGAGCTGCTCTTGAGACGGAAGTGATTCACGGGGTGGGTGATGTTACCGGCAACACGGTCCACGGCGAAACGGTTGTGAAACCACTGTCCGCTCCTAGACTGACAGATCAGACAAAGCGAAGTAAAACTATATCCATACATTATATATATGATCAGGTTCTATCTAAAGTAGACAGTCATTCTCCATTGTTAATTATTCAGGTGCAAGTTTAAGTGAGTGAAATTAATGATTTGTAAGTGATCTGGCAGATAATTTGTATTGAAATTATATAAGAATTTATTGAATTTGTACCCTTCAGGTATCACAGAAAGTGAATTACAGTCGTCCTTCTAGATTCCATGCAGTAAGTGGGAAACAGTACGAACAGTTAAGGTAGGGCTGAAATGGATTACGAAATTTAACCATAATATGAAACATGTGAACTTTTATTAAAACTGTTAAATGTAACCTTAAATGTAATTTAACAGAACTGAAGTAGCCTAGTAAAACTGACGCGTTTGCGGACCGACAACTGAACTAAAAGAACACTAAAAATGTAAGTCTGGTAAACAGTAAGTTTCTTTATACATCACTGAAATTATATTTAAAATAAATTACAGCTTGAAGCTGCTAAGTCTGCAACTACAAAGAACGGTGTTTGTTCTGACTTTCGGGAACACCCTACAAATGTACAACGAAACGAAAATCTAGTTTGAAATAAATAATCTACTATCCACACTACTTTGAACTACAAATCGTGTATTTACAAAATTACATTTTTTCAAAATTGGTCCAGATAAACGCATTACATTACAAAGTAGAACAAGAAAACTTGAATAAATTAAGCAGATCTTGTTGAAGGAGGCACAAATGATGGAGTGAAGCAGAAGAAAAGAAAAAATATATAAAATAAGATAACACCAAGGTGATGAACGTAAAAAAGTCGAGGAAGAAGAATATAAATGCGAATGAAGTGGAAGAATAGAAGTCGAACAAGAGAAACGCACAAAAAATTGATGCATTTGTGGAAGAAGAGAAACAGATGATGAAATGCGGAAGACGACAAAGTGGAAGGAGAAATGTCAAAAAAGAAGAGAAAAAGAGGAACGAAAAGTAAAAGAATTGTAAGATATAGTAACAGTTGAAGCAAAACAGAGGAGGAAAAGAAAGCGAAGTTTAGCATAAGACGAGAAGTTTTTGAAGAGAAGTTGAAGATTAAGTATTGTTATAAGAGTTGTATATAAAGATATTTATAGATGAGATAATTTAAACACGACTGTACCCTTCTGGTGTAAAGTATCACCCATAAAAATAAATTCGTATGACGTATGACTATACACAAACTCATAACCTCAAGTTCTCTTGCGAAATTTCATATCCGATAATTCATGACCCAAAATCTGTAGAAAATTGAGTGATTATTAACAAACAACTCCGAACCTCAACAACCCACTTTCTCCACCCGGGGTCAAGGTTGATTGATTGTGTTCAATTTTGTTATCGAATTAATTAATTTTCCACGTCAGCCAGTTCCACATTTCTCAGCCTTTCCAAGCACCTGTAGTTTCCAAAACAGATCGCTTCGAATGCAAAGAACCCTTCGGAAACTTTATCTCAGATCTTGTTTGCATGCCCCGCCTAAACATGGGCCCATTCAGGGGTGGAGAAATAAGCTCGAGGAAAGTTGTTTGCATTCCGTGCCTCGTGTATCGAAGGAGGAGTGCTCTTAATAAACGTCCCTTTCTCGTTTCGGACAGATGTCTATACTATTGAAGGGACTTAGCAGTGTTGATTGATGCGTTTCACCTCTAAACACTGGTGAGACGGTGCTGAAGAGCACATTCAGTTTGACTACTCTGCAAATGGGACCAATAACAGACACTCGGTAAATTAAGGTACGCGCATAATATATTGCTCTAGGAAAACATCGATGATGGGAACTGGTATAATCGGATCTGTATGGCACTGCCCTTTTAAGATAAGTTAACAGTTTAATTCGTATCTAACAGCTAACCATTTGAACGGGTTAGAGATATTACAGGAGTGTATGGATTTATTGAAACATTCGATCAGCTGAAAAGGACTTCATCAGACAATCTTCTTACGATTTATGTTACCATTTTATGAGAGACAACATTGCTTTCGTGAACAAAAAAACGTGTGAGTGGAAGTATGAATCCAAATTTGCCACCAAGATTGCTCAAGATTTATATCGTCTTAGAAGGGACCGATTTTCGTTTGACCCAGTTTAGGTGCACAAGTCACGTTTCCAAGCAATTTCTTAAGCAAACGTGATGCACAATGCGGTTCACTACAGAGAGAGCTCAATTTTAGCAATAGTGCATTAGCATAAATCACTCGAAGATCAACGTTTTAGGAATACTTGTAATGAAATAAGATCCAACACTGAATAAACTTTAATAGCAATTTTTAAAACACAAATCATGAATTCATATTTCCTTTACCATAATCGAGGCATGTCAAGAAACGAAACGAACCAAAATCGAGATTCCTCTGTACCGTAAACGGTAGAGCAGCTGAAGCACCAAACTTGACCAGTCCCTTCTAGCAATATTCAAGCGAAATTTGTTGGCCAAAGTTCTTCTCCGGTCTTCACACGGACCTGCAACACGAAGCACATCGTAAACTGCTTTACAACTGCTCACCGATGTATTTTACCTGTGCTGGAGTAGATGCAATTTGGGAAAATGCTTCACATTTCACGAGGTGATCATAATTCAAAATATTGAGATATTGCTGCTTAGCCCCGAGAAAAGTGGAAGCGTTCGTGCTTAAATATTAGCATCAGTCTTCCCTGTAGAAGAAGCGGTTAGTAGGTATTTGGAGTTTCAACTTTTCCAAGTTCTTATTTATGATGGCTAAATTTGCAATACCGCTCGGAACTGGAAAAGTTTTTACCGCCCGTTCCTACTTATGGAGATCGGTGACGTGGCTAAATGCAAACACTTTTGTTACTCCTGGCTGTATTTGCTCCGGTTGGTGGTCAGGATAATATGTATAATAGATGTTGGTTTGCAGATTTGATACCACAACTCACACGTAAATTCCTTCCGTTACAACGCTCGGTCCCACACCACAGATGCGGAGCATTTGTCCGGTGGGGTGTTTGTGTGTGTGTGTGGTTAGTTTATTTTTTTATTTTGGGTGGCTCTACTAACCATAAACGCAAATATAGACATTAGACCAAGCCTACGGGTGGTGTAGTTTCTGGGCATGACCCTCCATAAACATACTAATCTTATCTGAAAGTTTATCGGGGATTAGCCGCCTAGAAGGCAAACCAATTTTCCTCTGCCATGCGTTGCCAGTTAGAAGGAGCTTGCTGTAGGAGGATGAACAAAAATGGTGGCACAGTTTAAGAAGAAAAAACGACCGGCTAGTTTCTGGTTGGTGTGCCATAAGGCTGCGTACCAGGCGAGTATTTGGAATTGGAATTAGGCCAGCATTGTGACACAATTAGTTATTTTACTATTACCTCAACTTATTCAATTATGAATACATTAGTCTCTTCTAACAAAATTGCGTATTTGTGTTGCAAACAGGGAGTAAACAAACGAAAAACTATTTATTTCAAGCGAGCTGACATTAGTATTTTAAATATATGAGAATCTAATGCACGAACAACAATGTGATACGTTATTGACCAGAAAATGGAAAACCCCAATTTAACATGATGGTGTACTTCATTAGGCTTTGGTTCTGTTGACAGCTTGTCTGTTGCTTTTTGGAATGTTTGTCCAGCCGGTTCCATATATTTAATTACTGTTTCTGAAGATTCAACGACATTTGTTCATTTTGGTTTTCAAAGTCACTTGAACAGTTTGATGGAGAACGGGTCGGGGTTGCTGTATGGATGAATACTCATAATAAAATATGTTGCTTGGGATGGTTTTTCTGGGAAGGCTACGTCCAGTCAGCAATGTTAATTTTCTTTGGATAGTGCTTCTCGAAAGAATTTCACTTACGTATCTGAAATTTGCAACCATAATGTTTTTGCCTTTGACAAAACTAGAATTATACAAAATAACAAAAAAACTTGCAAATATCCTTTTTATCGTAGATCGGTAAGCGGTATTAAGATGTCGACTGTAATGTAAAGTCCATGCAACTAAGAGGTGAAGACGGCATAGTTGTTTTAAGAAAAATATATGAGCATTGTTTACGAAACACTACCGCATTATTGACGTAGAACTACAAGATGACTTTCATTGCCTTATTAGAATAATAAACACGGGACTGTAGTTTCATAGATAAAATATTATAAAAAGAATTGAATTTATCGTTTCAATATTGAGACTTCATTGTAGCAATGTTATATAGGGTATGTGTCCCTTGACTCAGCCTATTATGCAACCAGCGATCACATTTTTTATTATAACTCATAAAGTTTTAAGCTGCAAGCGAGATTCAACTAGTTATACACTTGCAAAGATATGTTTTATAAGACATTTGGTAGCATGTATCACTAAAAGTTACACAACTATTATTATAATGCCATAAACTTTCGAGGGATGTGGATTTAATGTCGGTCTGTAAGCACCAAATTGGGTCTATTCGTGGATGCAACTTCGTCCCATTCGATGGATTTATTACTAAAAGCAGCCTTTGTACGGTTTTTTCTTTCTGATTTTATGAATTAAGGCATTGCCAGCTGTATTCGATTCACTTAATACAACATTTCACAAAATAAACTAAAGTAAAACTGCCTTGAAACTCTTAACTGATGTTCATATATGATTTATCAGCCATACAATGAAGAAAACATTATAGTTCACTATGCAATGATTTTGTTCCTTCTTTTTGTGTTGCGATGAACCACTTGAATATAAACAACCACAAATTCATGCATTTCCACTTGAAATTTTACCAATAACAACCTTTTTACTACGTTATTGATACAACAGGCCATAGTTGGGAACATACATAAAAATATGTCCCCAACATTGGGTCTACGATTTTCTTGTAAAATCATAGTTATTTTAGCTATGTGAACAGTTAGTTTGTAACGTGTAACTGTTTTCTGCACATTCAGACTGCATTACTTGCTTTATCGCATTACTAGCCAAATTTGGATCACTTGAAGATCGTGTAGATCATTTGTTCAGCTTAACCAGTGAAATCATGATGCCACAAAAGTTCAAGAAATCGAAAACTACGCGGAAGTGAACAACTATAAGTGGATTAATATTGTCTAAATTGCTTCGGATTACATCGGTCATCCTAATAGCAACATGATTCTGTTTATTATCGCTAAATTAATGACACATTTGGTTCATAGGCCGAATGAAGGAGGTAGGCTAACATTGCATCCCCTTACCCTATGTAAAAAAAAATCAATTAAAAAATATATAACGAATTAATCGTTTGTTTGTTTTTATGTTGTGAGAAGTTGCAAAGTTTGAGAATCTGTTAAAATTAGTTTTTTTTTTAAATTAATAGGTATGTAATTGTTAAACGTATTTTTGTATCCTGCAGAAATAAACCACCCACAGTTGTCAGTAGCCTCAACAGCATCCATACTATTGGTTTCAATCGGCACTTAAATTGGATATTTCAAGGTTTTTTTTGTATTTCGATGTAGTAAATCACTCGAACTTGTGAGTGACCTCAGCAGCATCACTGCTGTTGGTTTAAATCGGTTCGCAACTTTAACGGTTTTTGTGTAATTGATTAAAGTATACCATTCATTCTTGTGAGTGGCCCCAACAGCATCATTCCTGTTGGTTCAAGTCGATCCTTAAACTCAATATGTTGATGTGTTTTTGTATTCTGCTGAAAAAAAACCCCAAATTTTTGAGAGGCCCCAGAATCATCCTGGCTGTTGGTTTTTTTTACTTATTTATTTTTCCATCGCCCTATTTCCTCACATGGTGACAATCACCGACGCCTGGGAGACGGCTCCACCACCTGGACCCTACCTAACGACTCATGACTATGAACCAGGACCAACGGCTTTACTTCCCTTCCGAAGGAAGACGTGACCAACATTTTTTCGCCTCAGAAAAACCACTGGGTTGCTAGTTGCAGTCACGCTTACCACTACACCACCGACGCCGGCTGGCTGTTGGTTTAAATCGGAACAAATTGGCCCTAGGATGTTTTCTTATATATCTTGGCTTTCCTTTCAAAATCCACCATTACAATATGAGTGGCCACAGTATACAACTGTCAAAGTTGGCTTTCAAGCCTTACTCTGTAAAAGCTAGCCTGTCTTCACAAAACTTTGTGAGCGGCTCCAACAGCATCCTTTCTGTTGGTTTTAATCAGTCCACATTGGACCTTGAATGTATTAAATAACCTTGTCTTTATAAATGTAAACCTCCATCACTCTTTGTGAGTGATCAAAACAGCATCCTTATTGTTGGTACAAATTGTTGGATTAAAGCGTAATTGAAACTTCTCTTTTCAAAATGAAAAACCGCCATTATATTTCGTTAGTCGACCTTATGGCATCTTCACTGTTGTTTTTAATCGATAGTTATTCTTAGATTAGTATATATTTGTTCAACTAGCGGTATGGAGAATAATGTGGAATAAAATATAAACAAGAATTCTGCGTACCATTTACCAAAATGAAACCAGCTGCCTAACCAATCCTTTCATTTAACATCCCAGTAATTTATCGTGGAAGTGCCTTGGCTTCCGAAAAGCGAGGATCATCTCAACACAGTTCTACTGTTTTCTTTTTTGACCTGTACTTGAGTGAGCTGGCGCCGGTATTACCTTAATTTAGGATCACCAGTGTTTACACATTGAGGGTGTGTGTTTTTCCCAGGCATCATCTGTTGTGGTTTTTTGTATAATAACAACTGATCAGCCATTGACGTTGTTGTTACCTCGGATGGTTAATCATTTTCATGCTCAATATCATTCATGAAACTGTCACTAACTACACTGGAAATATTGTCCGAAAATTTGATTACACTCATTTTGTAACCAATGTTTTTGATCATAATTAAATTTACAATAAAGAAAATGAAATTTGTGCAGATCAGACAATCACTGCTTCTCTTTTATGCGCAAATGTTGGTGTTGCTGCTGAGGATTATTCTACTTTCACATAAAAAAAGCATAAAACAGCTCTTCGCAATAGGATAGGATCATGCCTCTTCTTTTAACAGCGCATATGGTATTTAATTAAAAACCAGCTGCATAAATAATACAAATCAATTTCATAACGAGAAAAAACGAATAGATTGTTGTTCAAAAATTGTTTTTACGAGTGCATACGAGTACTACCATTTATTTAGTTGAGACGTTGGTCTGAAAAGGCAGTTAGAATCAAAGAAATTTAACTTTAATGTGTCCATGTAACAATTAATTGATATATTTTGTCATTGAAACATCTATTATGAGTTCAGATAACGTTTATCTACTTGTAAATGGTATTCAGATCAAAATTTGGTCAAACAGTAATGTGTGTGAGTCGATCAATGTTTTCTATTAATAAGTCATTTTGTTTCTTTTTCAAGTTTAGTGAATACAGAATACAGGAAAAATATTCAGCTAAGCTTCCTTTTTAACGAATGCGAATTGCCGGGTTTTTTTTTCAACACCTGCCATAAGGTTTTGTACAGTCTCCGTGTCCACTTTATTCACCGCAGAACGCCAGTTTGCCTAGAGCTGTCTCTCACTCACAACAGCTTCTTAAGTCTTCTCAAGGTTCCGCTTGACGATGGCCCAATATTGTTCAATTGGGTGGAGCTCTGGCGTGTTGGGAGCGTGCTTGTCCTTGGGCACCACTTGAACGATGTTGGAAGTAAAAATGAATAGAAGTGTGGTGCTCTTACGGACCTATCAATATCAATACTTTCTCTTCATATCTTTGGTTGAAATTGCTGTCCACTTCTAGGGTTGCATGTTGATAAGAAGAACATTTTCAATCTTCAAACATGATGGAGAAGCTATTTTTTGCGAGGCTGCTGAGAGTTTTGAGAAATTTACGCTTGAATCTTACTTCCTCTTTTTATTAACAAAATCAGATGTGTCTTTTTGAAGAAGTTTTAGAGATTTTACCGTATTTTTGAATTTTATTGGAACAAACCACCCACTCTTGTGAGTGGCCCCAGCATAATCACTATTGTTTGAATAAATCGGTTCTCAAACTTGAAATTTAAAATTTTATTTTTGTTACTAACAGCATCTTCTCTGTTGATCTAAATCGGTTATCATAAATTGTCCAGCTCAAACCTGTGTGGTTTTATATGGCGGGACCATCACAATCATCATTAGAGATTATCCTGAGGTGAAAAAAACTATGGTCACGTCTTCCTTTGGAAGGAACGTAAAGCCGTTGGTTCTGGTTCGCATGGTGATGAGTGCGTTAAATAGGGTGGAGGACCCTCCCTAATTAGATGGCCACCCTAATACTGTAACAAGAAGGTGATATATTTGTATCGTCTCTATACCGTCTCAATAGGTAGTACAATGGCACATATCTCAGTAACTACAATGAATGAATAAATCAAAGATGGCTTTAAAGTATCATTCAGAGCTAGATTGAAATGTCACATGAACAAAAACCGTAACAAGACTCTACATTTTGAGCGTTTATTGTGTTTGATGAAAAAGCAGCAGATACTTTCAATCCTTAGATCCAGTTCTTACATAATTCGCAAAACCACAAATCCGCAATCGAATTCACGCTGTGATCATTTTTGGATCCATTTCGTTCAATGCTTACAATTAAGAATTCAATAATGTGTTAAGATAAACGTTGAAGTTTTCTTCGAATTTTTTAGGCCTATTGACAGCAGTGGATTAAATTTCTCATCTGAAAAGATCGGTATATCGTTTTCGTCCATATTTAGCCCGTGTAAACATCCAACAGATTCAAAACGTGGTTAAAGCAGAGTTTTTACATTGAGATGAAATATCTTTACCCTAGAGCAGCTATAATTTCAATTATCTTGATTGCTTCGTGCTGGCAGATATTCAGGCTATATTTTGTTCATACTAAAGCGTTGTAACACAATACAAAACTATCTTGATGACACTTTCCTTGTAGATACTTTTCAAAACACTCTTGTATTATGTAACAAACCTGCAGTCTGAACAAGACATAAGACTCATAATTTTTGTTCACTACAATATTAACGTTTAGGAAACGAGGCTGAGTAGGCTTTGCTGGTGGTTAATTTTGGGTTTGGCTGTCAAGTTCTGCTTCGTGCTGAAATTGTTGTTTATAACTAGCTGACCCGGCAAACTTTATGCCGCTTTATCCGAGTCTATGATTTACATAATTCCGAGCATTCATGATTTACATTTTTTTAGTAACTTCAAGCAAGGCTTTGCTTGTTTGTCACCTTAATTCTATTATTGTTCATTCACGATCGATAACAGATTATGAAATTAAAATCATCGACATCTTTATTTTTCGCTGTCAAAAGCGCACGTGAACTCAACTAATCATGGTTCTTATAATTTTGGACAATGTGTGGGAAAAAAAAACTCGCAATGAGTTCCTTTGTCGTCGTTGTGAGATGACAGAAATTCGGCGGGAACGTCAACTGGTACTTGAAGAATAGTGCCAAATGACTGAAGCATATATTCGGATTGTTTTGATTTTTTGACGTAGACTACGTCTTACGCCAAGGGTAGGGTGTCAAATAAAAATCTAAAATTTTGCGACCATCACGAAAAACCGTACGTTTTGTACGCGAATAACTCAAATAATCCACGATAGATTTACATGATTTCTTCCTCAATCGGTCGGAAATTTTACCGCGCTCCAATTCAATTGTCAAACATTATTCTCAAACAATAGTAAACTATTGGAAATAACGCAAATATAAGGTGATGTCTTATAATGTCATTTTGCAGAGTAAATTTACCAAATTTCCTATCACAGATTTCAAATCGAAGCAAGGAACGTCTTGCATCATCTTCTTCTTCTTTGTATTAGAGAGGGACTTTAACCAATCATGTCATTCGTCTCTCCATGTACGTTTCGCGTGCAGCTGAGAACGGCATAGAAGGCACACTTAGGAAAATTTTGCCTCATTCGTTGAAGCTGTACGGAGCTGGTCGCTGGTAGCTGGTCGCAGGCAGCTGCTTCATTTGTCCGGCAGCGGAGCTGGTCGCAGAGGCAGCTGGTGGTGGTAAGTACCAAGGCTCTCCCAAACAGCGATCGTCGCGATGAGGTAAATTGGCGGATTATGGGGGCGCACAATCGTGTCGGTTTGTGCTAGCCGCCATTTTACCTCATCGTGGCGATTGTTTTGCCACGACTTCGAAAACGCTGCTGTTTGGGGGAAAGCGTCCTTGGGGGCGAGCAGCAGTAGGTGAAAATAATCTGCCCTTTTGAGGAGAATAAATTGAAATAAAAGAGTTGCTTATTAAAGAACTAATTTTAGATTTAGTCGGTGCTCGATCGAGGACGAGCCGTCGGTAAATTTTTTTTACCCAGCTGGTTGGCGCAATCCTTAAATTGATAATCTGTCCTGTTGAGGACAACCAATCAAATTAAAAGAGTTGTTTGTACAAGAATTAAACTTTATTTCGTTTTGTTTGTGGTGCCGATTCGTTCGCCGCAACTGCAAAAACGCCTGCATGGAGGGCGAGCCGTCGGAAAAATTTTACCCTGCTGGTTGGCGCAACCCACTAATAAATAATCTGTTCTTTTGAGGACAACCAATCCAGTTTAGAGAGTTGTTTACATAAGAATTAAATTAATATTTCGTTCGGTTTGTGCGCCATTTAATCTAGTACCGATTTGTTCGTCACGACTGCAAAAACGCTACTGTTTGCGGGAAAGCCTCCATGGAAGGCGAGCAGGACAATTCTCCGTCGGTGAATAATTTTTCCTAGCTGGTTGGTGCAACCCGGGATGAATCAATAAATCAATTCAATTTCTAATTTACGAGAGTTATTTGAATAAGAGTTTATCTTACATTTCGGTCGATTGGCACTCATATTGGATTTTGCCAAGTCGTTACTAGGCAACAGTGTGCTATGCAGCAGATCCATAAAATCAGTGAAAATAAATCAAAGCCTGCCGGTGCTTTGATTTATTTTCACTGAAAAATGCTACCAGATACAAATCCATCTTTGCTACTATTAATTTAAAATTCTCAGCTTGAGAGTTTGTTTGATTAGGATTTTCGTTTCAAATTGTCGATTGGCAGCCAGTGGTATTAGCAAAACTTGTTTTCCCTTCGTCGCATACCTTAAACCACACAAATTCCATAACACACCTATCAGGAAAAAAAAGGTTTTGAGAAAGAAACATAGTGAAACTGAGAATGCCTAACCGATTTGATCCAGAACGCTTGCGCAGATTCTGGAAGCGCATAATGAGCGAACATACGGGAAATCCTCCGAAACGACCATGCACCGATGCCGAGCGAGCTCGTAATTATCGGGCGAAATTGAAAACAGCAAGAGGTAATGCGTTGCCAACAACTAGTTGGGACGCTGGAGAAGGTCCTTCAACTCGAGGTAGGAAATTCATATTTATTAAATTTAAATCAATTTGACAAAGTGCATGTCGTCATAGCAATTGAATATCTCTCTATGTTATCGCTCCCTGTCCTAAAAATTTTCAACATAGTATTAATTGTATTCTGGTGATGACATGTGCAGCATGCTCTTACATCATATGAACCTACACATGATACCGATACAAATAATGCGCTGAACATGTTTTAATGCGTGATTATTTTCTCAGGTGTTTATTTTATATTTATAAGAATTTATCATATTTTAACCAACCTTTTCTCCCATACCCATTGCAAAGAATGCGAGATCTAATATATTTATATATATTTCGATTTCCTTAACGTTTTAGCCATAATGGATTCACTAATTTACCTGATATTCACATGGAAACATGAATAATAATTTCATAAGAAAACTATAGACCATATTTTTGGTACACATTTAACCTTATATTCCTAACTATGGCCTGATGTATTCATCACATAGTAAAATGTAGAATATAAAAGTTTTCAATGGAAAACTAAGAGTGAACGGTTGTGTATTTTTCGAAGGGCTTATTCATACCAATACCTATATAACTAAATGAATATAGTGGGAATTTTAATGTTTTGAAATGGAATGGCTGATTGATCACATGAGAAAGTCATTTAGATGTTATAAAGTAACCTTATATTCCGTACAGTACACCGAATATAGCTGAATGCCCAATGCGAAAATATAAATAAATGCCCGGAGCAATGAAATAAATAAACTTTACTGAAATTCGTTCGAACAAGAATCCTTAATGATATCCATATCCATCGAAAGTTTTCGACTCAATAATGTTAGTTGGTGACTTTTCATGGTCCAGTACAGCGAACGCCTTGTTAAACATGTCTTAGCAAAGGTATAACTAGTTGAATATCGTTTCTAGCTAAACTAATGTATGAGTTATAGTTAAAATTGTAATCGTGCGCTTCATAATCGACTGAGTCAAAGGACATGTACCCTATATACTTGTATATAACCTTACTACAACTGCAAGATAATTTTTGTTATTTTCTGTTTGATAAAACTTTCTGAACTTTGAACATAGAAACGCTTACACATCTGAAAATGTTGCATTTGATTATAGTGTTTTCATAACAATCACTAAACCTGTCGGATATCTTCTGATAACGAATTTTATCGTAATTTGAATTCTAGAGTATTTCAATGTTTATTATTACCCTTGAAATCCAGAATTACTAAAATTGCATAATTTTCAAATCTTTGATTCTTTGAAGTTGAATTATGCAAAGGCATACTACAACTCAGATTGTATACAAATGATCCGAATGGTATGGTATTTAAATGGAGAATGTTGAAATGGAGACAAGGTATCAGTCAAAATATAGGTTTGTATTTCAGGGCCACCAAAGAGTTATAAAGAGTGTACAAGAGAATTTTCCCACATACTGACTTCATAAAACCAAACGGCCCTTTTCAGGGCCACCAAATAATATCTCTCAATAGAATTTTCTTACATACTGGCTTCAGCACGCTGGTATAATGTTCAATAAGAGCCGCACCCGTCATATTGTGACTTAAACTGCTTCTATCGGCAAGGGTTAGCGACCGGCACGAATAATTGAAACCCTTTTAACGCTAATAATAGCCACACAGAATTTCCCTGACATTATAAAGCATCACTTGGTTTAACGTAGTCTACGTCAACCGGTCGTGTCTTGTACACAATCCCACTGATTTTA